>JACDRQ010000314.1:20480-67980 GCA_013841215.1 Hycleus cichorii | reverse complement strand
CTTTTATAGCGTCTATCTTCGCTTATCACCATGATATTCAAGAGACTATCATATGATTACACTCTTGGTAGTTGTTAAATCTTCCTATTCTTCAAAGTAAAACTTTTATATCTAACGATGAGTATAAAGTTTATCTGTAATTGTCAGTCTAGAGAATAAAGGTTTTTTTTTCTTTTTGAAGTAAACCATTCGACTAATTACTAAATTCAATTATCTATTAATAACGACGACGAGATTATCGTGAATCGTAAACGATTTAAGAATTGAAATAAACAAGTTGTCCTATACTAATAAAAGTGGAGAAAATTTATGTTGTCAACAAGAATGAGACTACACAATATTTGTTACATACAAGCTATGATAAAAGTGGAAACTTTATTAGGTGATATTTCTACTCATTTCAAAGTTTATGAGATGCCATGACCTGGCACACCGTACTATATATCCAAGATAAAAACGTTTCATAACGATTATGTTCGCTCAAATTATTGTACACAGTTGAAAAATTGCTCTACTACAATTCTTCTTCCACTCCCTTGTGTTTGAATTAGTTAAAACGATCCTTTAATAGCGCCTATTAACGTATTATTCCGTTGTATTGTAGAATGATGATTCTGATAAAATACATGTAGATGAAAAAAACAAGTATAGTTAATTGAAAAGTTGATTGGTTACTGGTTTGAATGCAGTACCAACAAAAATGACACATCTGGCTGAACGAAAGCGTTTATTTGATTTATTTCTATTACCAAAGACAGTATGGAAGGGTTTTTGCTACTAAATTAAATGTTTATGAAAGTAAGGCAAATTTAATATACAGTCAAAGCTTCATATTGCTCAAGTTTTACGAGAATGGATCAAACTTTATTCAACTGAACGTTATCATTTATAATTTGACAAAATTTTTACTCAAATTACTAGCAAGAGAAACACAAGTTTTTGGAATTTATGAAACAAAATTAAATTTAGAAAGTGGCGATAAAAACTGAAATAATAATAAGTATTTGTACTAACTAATCTAACTGAAAATTTTAAATTGCTCTGTATAAGTTGTACAACAAAATCCCTGCTATTTTCATAAATTTCTAACCGATTTTTCTAAATGGTGAAATTATTCGAAAAAGAAAAATACAAATTCACAAATTCTTCAAAATATTGGAAGAGAAATAGTCGACTAATTTGGAATTTTAAGGTTAGAGATTTAGGCGTACATCTGGGAATCTGGTTACAAGTTAGCACCCCATTTTTTCAAAAATTTTAAAGATTGCTTCATTTTCTACTGGATTTCTACCGGTTCATTATCTATGAACGCATCGCAGCACATAAGGTAAACTTGAAATGGGTGCCAGCTCATCAGCAGTTGAAGAAAATGAGATGACGGACCGGTTAGCAACAAAACGGACAGCCATAACGGCTTTAGAGGGACCATAAGGGCCGAATTAGAAAGAAAACATCAACTCTATTTGGAGGAACTTTCAAAGACATTCCTGGAACTTCCAAACCGGAGAAGAACTAAGGAGCTCCTGGAATTGAACAGGAGACAATTAAGGCAGATCACGCGACTGTGCTCTGAGGAAGCACAGAGGAGGATAAAACTTCACAACTTATGCCACTATTAGGCCTTAAAGGATCTCAGAGAATGGCATCTAGAAGGGGAATATAACACTTCTGAAGAAATTAGGAATACTCCCTGGATAGTTAACCCAAATTAGGTGACTTGGTGAGTGTACAAAAGGCCGTTGAGGCCGAGGTACTGTAGAGGAACCAACACAGCTTGCGTGGGGGAACGAAAGGACCTCACACAAAACAATAATAATAATATGAACGCAAATTTGATACTACAGATATTAAAATTTGTATAGAGTAGAATTTTATTTTAAAATCGGCAAAATTCACAAATCCTTCAAAATATTGGAACAAATATTGGAATTTAAAATTTTACGGTTAGAAATTCAAAAAAACAGCGTACAAGTTACCAAACCATTTTTTAAAATGCGCGCAATTCGAATGTCTCCAAATTCCTTCAATTCCCATTATATTTATACCAATTCATTATGTATGAGCTCTAATTTGATTCGAGGGATATTAAAAATATTTTCGGGTAGAATGCGTGCAACTTGTCCGAATCCATCAAATTAATTCCCATTAAAACACCGACTGCCCATCAAATTTACATGATAATTATCGTTGACATCTGCATTGAATAAGTCCGAAATATTATACTGTAACGCTTTCATACAATTGTATATAATCTTGTTGTATGCAATTCTATTTGAGGTAAAACTTGTACAGATCATTAATTTCATACGATATGAGAAGATTTTGAATGAAATGGATATAATTAATAAATAGATAATTGAAATGATAATAATAATTTTATTGACATACCAATATCAATAACAATTTTGAATTATGGTAATTGTAATAGATCCCGGAAATAAAGCTAATATTCCCAATTTTTATCGATACTTATGCAAATTCTGATAGTGTATAATTTTAGTTTAAAGGATCCATTATTGTGGCAAATATAGAATACAATACTGACATATCGTATTGATTTCCATATTATTTTAAATAAACTAAAGATAAAAATGCCGTAAAAATTTATTACATCGAGCCAATAGAATTGGGGGAGTATTCGAGTATATTCGAAAAAAAAAACAAGGGTCGAAATAAATTGATTAATATCGATTGCATGCCCTTCTATCATAATAGCTATATTTTTAGTTGCAATCTACTCGTAAAGTGAAAATGTTACTTTCATTCCCAGGCTACTGACAATCTCATAAATTAAAGTACATCATGTAACCAATTTCCGATATATAAGAGAATTCTCTTGAACTAGATTTAGGTTTATTGACTATCTGAATGTGTCGTGTTAACTGAACCATTGTAAAAAGAAGTTATTCTTCATATCTTCTTCGTATCATTAATTTAATTTAAGTTGAATCGGAGATGATTTCGACTCAATTAAATCAAAAATACACAAATACTATAGAGAGATCGTTATTTTATCAAAAAATAAAACAAACCTACAAAAACGAGAGTTATTAGGGTTGTTATTAAAACAAATTCGGGTGTTATCAATGTTACAGGCGACCTATTAAAATCAAAGCATTGTTTAAATTTTTTTTATAAAATCCCATTCAATGACCTAAAACAATACAATTTAAATGATGTTTTTCTCCAATTTAGAACGAAATTACTGAAATTAGAAACATTTCGCAACAATTCTGAACACAAGGCTGTTGTTCAAATAAATTTCCATATAAAGATAGTAAAATGATTTAAATATCACGCTTTGTTCCATTAATTAAATATTCAAAACCATAGTAATGTATTTACATGTATTCAAACATAAAACGTTAATCGTTCATTAGGTAATTAGAATCTAGTTTGGAATTTAAAGGCATATTTCAATTCATTTGTAACACTTCTTGTCTATTGTTAAGAAAATAGCAACATATATAACCGTTTGAGATAACGGTAGAGGTGCCAAAAACATACATATATAAAGCACTAAATAGGGTGAGTAATAGCAAATTTAAATGATTTCATTTGTTGTGGTTATCAGGCACATGACAGCAAATTTCTAAAACGGCAAACTTGCGAATGTTTCCAACAGTTTACAGTTATAATTCAAAGCAACACGTCTTATCAAAACTGATCTGATTCCCAGATGTTGTATAGAGAGAACAGGTTTCAATTTGTTCTATTTACAAACACCCCATAAGTCACTTACAAATTGAAATAATAATACAAGGATTTTTTTTAACAATAGTCAATATGATAAGGCTTTATTTACAATTATTTTGTTTGTAATGTTGGTGAAATGAAAAACGATGATATTCCCTTGACAGAATCATCGATGAAAAGAACAAACATTTATATTGGAAAATGGTAGCGGTGTCATTTTTGTGAGATTGATGAGAGATGGGGTTAATCATTGAGGGATTATTTCGAAAAATTCTAGTAAATAACATAACTACCGGGTGTTTCACTGAGATTGGCCTAGCTCTTTGGCAAGCAATTTGAAAAATATTTTAAAAATTCACAGAGGGTCCTTATTTTATCAAAATTTAAGCCGCTTAACTTATCGAGAAATTGGTAAAAATCGGTTTAAATAATGTTGCGATTTTTGAAAACGAGTCAAATGCGTCAAATGACTCAGGATGCTTCAAGAATACTCCTTACATACCCTTGTTATATTTTTAACCATTGATTTCAAAAAAAAAAAACTGAAAAAAACAATGATTGGAGCATCTTTGAGTAATTTGAGTAATCTTGGAGTAATTTCGGCAAATTTCCGATAATACAGTCGTATTCTCTAACTTTTTAACTATTAGTTACGATGATAACGCTGTAGATGGAGGATCTTTTGAATTCTATCATATGTACAATTCAAAAGAGACTGTTGATCTTCAACCCTGTTATAATAACGAATCACCAAAAGTTACCGGTTTTTGGCAAACCTCCCAATTAGCTACATGATTCAAAATTTGATCAAATGATCTCTAAATGGTGCCTTATAAATCCTCAAAATATTTCCCAAATCGGCCAAATACTAGGTTTTATTATAGAAGTAAAAGGACCAATTAAATGAAATATGCGCTATAAATGCAGATTTATTTTATCTAAATTCATATAAATTCAATGAATTGTAATGGAAAACTGTAGGGGAGGACTATTATTTATTAGAAATTATAACTTATGTTTGTTTTGTGATATTGATAAATTTATTAATTTTGACATTCCTATTTATGTTGTGATTGGAATATAATGTGTACATGTTTGTTCATTATTAGGAAATAGTATATGTCAGATTCCTGATAATTATCTGTCAGAATTCATATTGAATTCATACTTGCATACCACCTTTATAATGAAATATGTGCAGTTATATTTCATCATTTCAATTCGGCATATAATGGACGAAAAATTCAGTGTTGTAGAAATCGTATAGTCTGACCTAATTCATTTTTGTAACAATTAGAAGGGTGTAGAGAATAAAAACACAACTTAAGTGATCCATCAACATCTTGTCTAACTGCCTTCTTGTTGTTAACCTAAAGTATGCTCGAATTTCAAAGGAACATACCCTATAACTTGATGTTGTAGTATAACAAATAGTTTTGGCTTGTTGTATTTGTAAATTGAAAGGGTGATAATTAACCATTGAATGATAAATGTCCGAGTATTTTGTGTTATCAACTAATCAACAATCTTAATTTTCATTAGTTTTAAGTGAATTTGTTTAATCAATAGATTTGGAAAACTATTCGTAAAGTTTAAAGTTCAATTAAACATAAATTTAGTACCTACATTTAAACTTTCAATAATAATTAATTTATACCATATTGAATACCAATTGGTTGCATCCAGCAATTTGGAATTTAAATTAAATTTTAGGAAACTTACCAGACAGAAAAAGATCTTGAAGTGCTTGAACCGACTGACAGAGTATTGCCCAACATTCAGGCTCGGTAAGTCCACTGGGACGTGCTGTCAAGAGATCAGCCAAACTTGGAGGCGGTAATGGTGGATGGAGGTTTGTATTTGTAAAAGTGTAACCTCCATAATGTTGAGCAGTTTCATGACAATATTTCGGCCTATTCGACATTCTACAACAATACAAACAAAACTTGTAAAACATGATAAATTCAACTCCCATGGATTGATTTGAACAATTGGTGCAGACATCAGCAAAGTTTGTTCGATTTCCATCAACTAATTACGTTAGAATATCTACAACTTTTCGGTAAACTTTTCCTTATATTACACAAAAATGATAGATCTTTCGTGGAGATTTACCGACAAAAATGATGTTTTCAACAATTCTCTATGGCGCTATTGTGGATGTCCTTCTCCATTTTAATTCATTATAAACTAAACACAAAAGACAAGTTATAGAGCAGATCTTTGAAAGCTACCTATTTAATGAAGAAAATTTCAAGCAACAACCAAAACTGAGCAAGACAGAACATATCAAACTAAGACGTGGGGTTTCTCTATCATTCTCACACTAAGTATTGAAACAGCAAAATACTGAGACTGGATTTTAATTGGATTGTGTCAATAATGGACTGAACGACGAAAGTGCCTGCAGCCCGACTAACGCTCTAGATAGGATATCAGTCCGTAATGTAACAATTCCTAAATTCTATAGTAAAATACAAGAAAAACGCATTTCCTTATGCGAATAAGTTAAAATAAAGAATGAATAATCTTTGGCACAATCAATCTTCTTTAAAAAATGGCCGTTGTTGTAATAAATTTTCATTGTGGCTTTTACCACTATCCAGTTGTCCATATTTGTTATTCAAACGAGTTAAATGACACTTTTGTCCATCAATTTACAACAGTTCCGTTTACAAAGTTCATAAATTCACTTGTGTAGTCTACGCGAAAAAACCGACAAAAGAAAAGTCAAATATGGCAAAAAAGCTTATTATTTTAAATTTTGAAAGACTCATAAAGTTTGATATGATAGCATTGAAACTTGTTTAAATGTCAAGTCTTATAGAAAATGAAAAATAAAATGGAAATATACTAGTAGACAATAAATATACTTTTAATATAAATCCTTAGTACAATTGAGTAAAGGTCGAAAACGGAAGAGTTGTCAAGTTAATAAAAAGGAAATTTCTACACCTTGATTGTTTAATTTTGCAAATCGGCTTTGTTGAAATAAACAATAAGGTGTTTATCGATTTGACGAGAAAACAAAATTAATCAATACAGCAATACAGCTATTTGTATAAAGTAAAACAGTAGTCTTTTGATTGAAAATTACCGCTTATACTTAGAGAACTATTTGAATAGTTAGCTCTATAAATTAGAGGTAAAATCTGTTTTATCTACCGTTTCTTATGTGTATGCACGTTGAAACATTCATATTTTATCACCAATCATTTAATCCGGTCAAGCGAATATTTACAAAGGAATTAACTTAAACGCTATTACTACTATCACTAAATAATCACTGAAAATAAACAACGATTCATTTAATTTCTGTAGAGCTAACTAATCTAGGAATTTTAAAAAATCGTCCGTTTATTGCATATTTTTACAGATTAGGCCTTTAAGAACAAAATGCATTTTTAATATTTATGAAACTGAGGGAAATTCGGTCGGAACTGATGATTTCGTATGAAAATATATGGACTGAAGGTCGGAAATTTATCGCTAAAATACATTAAAAGCGTCCAATTTCATCGTTTTTTACAATTCAACATTAGGATGAACATATTTTAAATTCGGCTTGAGGATTGTTTTAAATTTAGGCTAAAATCTGCGAATTCTGGTCGGATTTGTTTGTTTTGCTTTTACAACTCAAACGCAACATTTAAAAGCAAAATGCGGTTGGAACTCACGTTTTGGTAAGAAATATATGGAATGAAATTCGAAAATTTATCACTAAAATACATTAAAAGTATCTACTCAACATTAGGATTAAATTCCGTTTGATAATTGTTTTGCTTTTAAAACTCAAGCATTCCTAATTCTCTTGAAATACTATCGTACTGATAAGAATTCTAGAATAGAATAGCCTCTTAATACAACAAGCATGCTACAATATTGGTGATAAATACCAACAAGTTGTTGATCAACATTGTCGTCCATTTTCCTTAAACGTGATCAACTGGTGATCGTTGAACATCAGCAGATGTTACAGTAACATAACATTGTAATGGCCGATGATCTTCTGGTTCAGAACGTCTACCTGGTAGGTAATATACAAGACAAGTAACACCTATCAGGAATAAAAAGAACACAAACACAATATCGAACATGATGAGTGAGTTCCACGTAAGTAGTCGCATCACACAATAATCATTAACAACTATAATTTTATTGTAAATAATCCAATAAAGGCATCAATTACGTTATAATATAACAACATACCTGTAAATACTGGAATTTCAAAAAAAATTATAACAAGTGGTGGTAATAGCGATAAAAAATATTTAGGGTGAAAGTAATTGTAGGGATCACAACCCAACAACACCGGCTCTTGACAGGATTAAAACCGACAAGACAGATAAATCAAGTAAAGTTCTAATTTTATGAAATTATAATTTGGCCTCTGGCCTTTCAATTTATTGAATTTTCATAAAGTTTCGCTATTTTTCCATTTTAACTTATTCAACTTCAACTCGAACAAATTTATAAACATCTTTATTAATTGGTTAGTTATTGATCAATTGGAAATACCTGAATTTAGTCGCAATATGATCCTTTATTATCAACAGGAAGTTATTACCCAAAATATGCTTTCAGGCAATACAATAGAAGATCATAAAATCGTATCCTGTGGCATGATAGATTGACATCCTGTTACTACTTTTGATATTCCAACATTATAGTCTCAAGTTTATTTTTATATTTTTAGCACCGAAGGAAAAAAGGAAATCACTGTTGACAAACGTTTGGTAATATTGGCAAAACTAGGAAAAATCAAATATTTAAGCCTCCAATGTAATCGTTGTGGCATTATTGCAAAAGATTCAACACACAAATAACAGTATCCTTTTCTATTTCAATCTATCTATCTACATTTACTGGATGCTTGTGAAAACGACATTCATTCGTGACATTTTCAAAATGAGAATTCCAAGTGCTTCTAATAACAATCGTCTAGAGGTGTGATGTAAGGGTAAATTAGGGGAGAACCGTTCAATTTTAACCACTCATCCAATTCAAGATCTAACAAATTATTGATTCGTTATTGTATCAGTACTCAATTATGTTTTAAATTTGATTATTTAAGAATTTAAATTATAGAAAATTACGGATATGTAACTTCAGCTACATTCCAGAAATTCTATAGTGATATTTTAATAACAGAAAATGTAAATCTAATTTGCGTGGTTGCAAATGTAAAATAACGGCTAACGTTTTCAGATTGTTTTTATTAAAAATACATTTTTGTGTTGAATTTTCTACCCCACACCGGCTTCTACCCGTAAATTGATTGGATTAAGTCTATTAAATTCTACAATATAGTTGATGAATTCTTATTGATTATTGTAGATCATAAATTTCAGCTTAGATCAAAATTAAATGCGTCAGATGTAAAAAAAGTGTATACCAATTTTACAGTAATTTAAATAACCACAATAACAACAAGATTATAATGCCTGTCTTGTTCGAAAACATGGGGGTTGGTTCTAACGTGAACAGAATAAGTGATCTGAAAATAGATGGTGGTAAGGTGGAATTAAGATAACGCCAACATTATCACCCTCGTTCAAGACATTTAACTTGAATATTATTATTATTATTCAGTATTTATAATTCTTTAACACAAAAAAAATCTATATTTCGTTGGTTATAAAAAAGAAAAATATACACAATTTACGTGAAAAGCCGTCATGTAATTTAAATCCTTATGCTACACACAAAACAGACATACAGGTGGGTGCACTTGACAAGAAAATACTGAAGAGGAGCAAAAGAAACACTTGCCAAGTTAGAAAAAGACGTAAGTATAACAAATAACAATTTGTCAAGGAAATCTACCAATTACGAAACGCCCAGAACAACAGCCACATTAGATTCGATTTTTTTCTAGTTAAAAATAATAAAATACCACCACTTGATCCCCAAAAATTACCTCCAATATTATAAATTTTATTAATTTTTTTTTAAATATAAAAAAATCTTAATACCCACACTTTACACAAGCTTTAAAGCTAATATTTAATAAAACAATAAATTTATAAAACGCTAATTAATCTAAATTTGTTAATTTATAATCGGTACGAATATTTCGTATTAACCGGAAGCCGGAACTTGATTACGTGTCCGTACGCTAACACGGCTAGGAAGAGACTGTTTTCAATGTAAAGGTGGCGGCGTTGGTGGTGAACATTAAAACCACCCCCGCTAGCTGAGGCGGTTTTACTGTTTGTATAATATATATCTATATATATCATATGCTATTTGTTGATATAGTCTGTATCTCTTTAACAATGACTGATTTTAAACTAGTTTATATCAAGAGAATGTGGGTGTATTCCCAATTCAATAACTCTGTAAATACTCTAGTTCTCCATATTTGAATGTTATCCCAAAAGGATAAAGATTGCATGATGTGACCTTTATTAGTATTGTTTGAGAGAACAATTTCCTGCTACCAAACAGCGGTAATAAGGGGTGGATTCTATTTAAAAAATAACAAAACGTTTAATCACATGATCTCTATTCAATATAAATGAGAATCAGTTGGTAGCGTGCGATAAAACGACTTTATTGTACGCTGTGCAATGATGCATAGAAGAAAACGTATAATTTATAGAAATGAATACGAAAAAATCACATCGAAACAGGGGCAAAAAGTTCCAGTATAATCTATGTACATAGATCTGCCACCGACAGTATACCCTCATATGTATTACCGCCACTACCACAACTAAAGATGAACGGAATCACATTAATTCTCATACATCTTCTGGAGAGAAAAAAATACAATAGCAAATATTATAAATTATTCCAAGGAATTGGGAATGAATTTTCTCTCATTTTTCTTTTCGGCAAAAGATTGAAGAAAATATTGGAAATATTGGAAAGGAAATGAGAATCTCTCTCCAATATGGTATTAGTGATGATTTAAACATCATCGTTTTTCGCTAATAACTCAATTTTCACAAACTGTTCCATCTGGTAGGAAATAAGAGATGTTTCAGTTTCCTATTTACAAACCATCAATGACGAAATCACTAAATTAGAAAGCATTTTTCCATTTTAACATCATCGGGCAAAAAATCATCATAATAATAATAAAATAAAATGGAACAAGCTTGGAAAAAAAACGAGGTTTTATTACCAGCAACTACTTAAAACTTTAGCAATAGAAGTATTATTTTTCCTTCAACAACATACGATCAATATTAAACTTTTTTATAAATGACTAAAATAGTTGTCGCTTGAGTTTTATAAAAGAATTGAAAGTAAATAAGATCGGATAAGGCTTGAAAAGTTGAGTTTAATCGAGAATATTGTAATAAATTTATTCAAATTATAACTATTATTGATTACGGGGTAAAATTCTAGCAACAGATGTCACTACTACATCTAGGCAGATACATATGGTTCGAATAGTTATTAATTTTATTCGACACAAGCCTTATTGACTTGTCATATCGTTAAATTATTAAAAAATCATCAAATTAATGATTTTTACGCATCGATTTATAATTTAAAACCCCCTACCCTTACTGCAATGTTGGTTATTTATTACAAAATCGATGAGAGTTTCTATTGTTTACCAAACGCTACACGACAATAATTAATTTTTAATTAAAAGAAAACCCACTTCCGTTCGATAAAACGAATCGAAACTTTCCAAAGATTTGATGATAAATGATGATTTTGAAATTACTTTCGCTACAATAATTATCAATCTATTAGTAAATATTACAACTCTAGACATCCCCAAAAAATTTAACAGATAATGCGAGTTTGTCCTACACCTGTTTCTAGGGTAAAATAACCCTCCGGAAACATCTGGTTATTTATAGTTACTAGAAATATTCATACAATTCCAACCCTTAATTATACCCTTTGTATTGTCGGGATTATTTCACAAGAAAAAATCGATAATCTTTCAAGCTGTTGAATTTAAAATTGAGGAAAACTATACAAAAGATCTCAATTTATCTCATATAGGAAACTTGAAAAACTTCTCTAGTAAATTTAACTTAACCACCAACGCTATCATTATGTTGAAGATGATCGTTTTCTTCAATATAAGTCACTTCACATCATTTCTCAAGTGGTTCATTGAAAATTCCATCATTAGACGAATAATTTTTAAATAACCGTATGTAAGTTAAGATAAAAATATTAAAAAATATGGAAAATGATGGAATCAAATTCGCAACTATACGTGTGGAAAATCAACAGGATAATAGATTTTCTTATAGAATCCAAACTGGGAGTTTTATTACAATTATGTAAAGTAGATTGTCGAAATTTTCAATATAAGATAGAGAAAATTGAAAATTTACACTCATAGCATCTATTGAGACACCTTAAATATGAACTTACAATTGATTAAATAATAAAAGAAAACTACTTCAATAGAGTAAATAGGATAGAGGGTTAGTGGTGAAAGTTTATTATAACTTTTAGAATGAAATAAAAACAATAAGACAAATAAGAGACTGTATAAATCGGCGTATATCTTTGAAATGGGAACAAAACGAAACACTGCAAGATATAAGAGTTCCTTATAGGCTTTCAACAAAGAAATGACGTGAAAATATATAAAATACAAGTCGGTAAATCTGGCAGAATAAAAGCGATTTTATTCGACGACAATTCATATTATCGTTCCTTAATAACTGTTAAATTGTCTACAAATATCTTTCTTTGATATATCAAA
The DNA here is from genome assembly GCA_013841215.1 of Hycleus cichorii. Classification (NCBI taxonomy): domain Eukaryota; kingdom Metazoa; phylum Arthropoda; class Insecta; order Coleoptera; family Meloidae; genus Hycleus; species Hycleus cichorii. The sequence continues at coordinate 55,592 of JACDRQ010000314.1, read as the reverse complement.
GAACAAAAAATTTAATAAATACACCTGAATCTCTGAAAGTTTACAAATTAATTGAACACGATCTTTTTGTAGTTGATTTGAAATATTCAATTTAAACAAGAGATCCTTTTGTTGTATGAAAATCATCCATTCTAGATTATTAATGTCTACAAATAAAACAACGTCAAGAAACATTTGTAATGAAAATCTAATTTCAACCATGCAATTATCTTGGATTTTTATCCAACAATTTGAAGAATTCAACAATGTAGATTCCAATTATCCATATATGCGATAGTTCATTTCGAATAACACATTTATTGTGAATGGAAATCATTTTTAGAGATGTTCAATTCAAGTATTGCAAGTTAATGAAATTTATCATCACTATCACCAAAAAGCCAACATTTCATGGTATTTCTTATTAAAAGAAAAAAGAATAGAGTGGAAGAAATGAACATTCATCAAGTCTTATTGTATTCACTGCTTTCATACGATTTTTATCCAATGGTATGGGTGTTGTTTATTTCAACGTATTCAACTATACTTTTTAATTACTCTACTCATTCATTACTAGAATTCCGCCGTATTGTCCGAATCAACAATTAGAATTTTGCGGAAAAAATATGAAAAACGACACGCATCATCAGTAGAAAAACATCCTAATTAGTAGTAGTTCCAAAGGAGAATTTTAATTTTAATTGGCATTTAATTGTAATTCATTTATATTTGTAGATATGTTTGTGGCGACACGTTTTACTGGATTTTGTTAATTTTTATTACAACGGAAATTTCATTCAAAACATGTAAAAACAATTCATATTCTGGAAAATCATCAAAAAGTTTAATACAAACAAACAAGCGGACACCTCCAATAGACGTGATAAATTCAAATGTTACTTTTTCATTATTGTTATAAGTTTGAGGGAAAAATTGGCAAACTTGTTCAACTTTACTTTTACAATTTGGTTACTTTGAAATGTAAATTTCCCTAATTGCCATCAATATAAAGTAATAACACATCAAATATAGTGATTTGCTGGCAATATCCGTTAAATGCGGATATTGCAAATCGAATGAATTCCTCAATTGACACTTAATAGTGCTTTACTATAATACAAATTCCATCACACTATCCATCTTTATTACACTATATTCCACTATAATAACCAATGACTAGTAAATTTATATTGTTTAGATTCGAAATTTGAAGGGTAGTTGGAATAATTGTCAGCAATCAAGTTAATTATATCAAACAATACTACCTATAAATCCTACAATAATCACCAATAATTGTGAACTATATTAATTGAATGATAGGAGAGAAATTAAGAACAATTAAAAACACTGGAAGACAAATATCCCTATAATAACAGATATCAAACAGATCAATATCTCGTTTGATTCGAAATACAACTTTACCCCTCTGTTACTCTACGGTTTTTAAAAGAAAATTAAATTTTTCAAAATTTTCCAATTTTCTACAATAAAAGCACGATTTTAGTGAAACACAAATTTCGCTCATTAAGGGGATGAAGCAGCAATCGGAAAACAACGTAACTTTTTTATTTTCCAACGGATTTCAATGCTCTGAACGGAATTTGAAATAGCATTTCAAGGCGGAGGGAAGTATATATAGCAGATTTTTGGAAATCCGGATGTGATTTGGAGTTACAGAAGGAAATATAGAAGCATGTTTTCTAGCATTTTTTACAGTTTTTTGGTTATATTTTCCCTCATAACTTGGCAAATATTGCTTACTTTCTAATGNTCTGTTCCTTATAACTCGGGTAGGCCCTTAATGGTGTTCAATTTTTAACAAAAAACAAACAGAATTATCCCCTAAAAACCACCATTAGTTACTTTAAATTTGTTAATCCAACAACAAGACTCTAATTTGTAATTGTGTAGAAAACTAGTGGCATTTAAGATTTGATCAATATTCTCGTTATATTAAAAAAAATAAAGATTTCATAAGTCGACAATAATTGCACGAATCTCTAAATTCATAAAATCAACGCCTTGGCACGAATTTTCTGAGAGGGTATAACGAATGGACTTTGAAAGATTGTGATCTTTTCAATAGAAAATTGTTTTTGAAAAAACTTTCCCTGTATAGTCATTCAATCGATTTTCACCAATTTATTGTATATGAAAATGTATTTTCCATATAATATGATGAATTATTCGTAATAAAATCAACACCTACATCATTCATTGATAAAAATAAGTGATTCTAATAATGGATTGTACGGTTTTTCGTTATCTTGTTAAATTGTGTATTTTAAAATATTTAAATCCTATATTTTTCGCTTATACTATAATCAAACAAACAAACAAACAACCTTTTTCGGGGTTGTAATGGAATTTAATATGTGATTGAGCATAATCAGATTCCATTAAGTAGGGTTGTTTTTGTTGAAAAATTCATGCTGAATAAGTTTTATCGTTTGCTAACAGTTAACAACGTGTATTCAATGTAAAAACTTAACTTTATAAAACTCCTATTTGTTTCCAAAAAAAATCTATAAACTATTGTATTCTGATCCTTATAAGCAAGTTTTACTGTTTTCCAAATAAATATGGAAAACTAAACTTGTACTGAATACGAATTATATTGCATCAAAATTGATCAAGGTTTTTGTAATTCTCATCCCTTATTTGATATTCCAAACAAACACTTGGGAAACAACGGATCGCAACGCTTAAAAATTGTAAAATTTGGGTTCCAACCAGAGCTTCGGTGGGACACACGGTATATCCAAATTTTCAAAATTAATTATAATTATAAATCTATCTTTGTCTTATATTAGAAAAATACGGTATCTTATCACAATTGACGTTAATACCAATCTAAATTGGCGCCAAATTATTATTTTTATTTATAATGCATGCAGTAATCAAAGTGAGGTTATGTAAACGTAAATAAATCCGTTACAGGGATCAAGTTGGCGTTTTACGACAACAAAAATCAAAAATAATCGAGATAAACTCACCTTATTATTGTACATTATCCAAAATTAGATAACCTATCGAAAATAGATAATTCTTTAAAAAGTTCGACAATTAACCCATAAAAGCGATAAAATAAACACGAAATTTGAAAAAAATAATAACGAAAACAACACCGACCGATAACACGCAGTTTAACAACTGAACTAGCGCCACCTACGTATAGATAGTCGAATTTAAATTACAGGTAACTGTAAATCTCCATCGCCATCTTGTATAATTCGATTTTGAATTAACAATAAAGAAAATAATCGGCTATATTTACAATAATAATAATAATAACAATAAGTATAATTATCGCTTGTTAATTTACAATAATTACAAATATTGGTGGTAAGTAATTTTGTTGTAAATTCTAAATCAAGTAGGTTATAATCGGTTTAATTGTGAACCTACCAAATTGCTTCGATTCTCAAATGGTACGTTCACAATTAGACTCCATAACCAACTTGATTACAAATCCAATTGATACATACATGATATCCCACCGATTTGCGCCTCTTATTGTTTAATTTACAGTTTTTTGGGGGCATTATTATGGAATATTCTCGCTATATTCCGGCGTGTAGGTTGTTTTATTTGCAACAGGACGCCACTTACTCTATCAACAATACCAATTATGTTATCAAGTCGATCTTAAATTGTATTAAAAGCATAAAGTTGTACCAATTGACGAACCGCTGCAGTAGAGAATAATTTGTTGTGTACCGACAATGGCCCCAGGATTTGCGACTTTAAAGCGCGGCAGTATCCAATTACAGCGCGCCGCAAAGGCTGTAAACGGTAATTGTTTAGATTGTTTTGATATTTTTTGAAATTCGTGTGTTTTAGAGCAAATCGGCTCCAGGCAGGTATTGGTGGTGTTCGTCGTGACCGGATTCGTTCTTTGTGGTGTTGTCGAACAAAGTGCCTCGGTGGCGTTGCGGGCAAACAGTACATCAACATTTTCCGACGCCGAATTCGCCGAATATGTCGAAAATACCAGTTATATAACGCGATATTGCCAAAATAACAATGATAGTAAAGTAACGAAACATGTGGTCCAATCTATACCGCATATAGAGATACCGATGACGCGTACTGATAAAACTGAATCGATTCTACGGCAGGCTTTCATGTGGGGCACTCTGATTTCGCCGTTAGCCGCCAGCCGGATAGCCGCCCGATTCGGGGCCGAACAGCTATTTGGCGCCTGTGTTTTAGGGACTGGATGTTTCGCTATGATGGTACCAGCCGCCTGGTTAACACCCTGCCACGTTGCTATCCGTATCGTACAAGGCATCTTTATGGTATAATTCTATAATAACGTAATTGCTCTATTGATAGAACTTTGATGATAGGGAGCTACTTGGCCGGCGGCCCATATGTTAGCCGTCACTTGGATCAAACCGAAACACGTTAGCGCCTTCGTCTCTTTGTACACAGGTAATTGTTGAAATAACGCGAAAATTTGTGTAATTTTCGATTTTTTAGCGGTCAATTTGGGTTACGCTATCGTCGGTATTTTGGGTTCGTTGCTAGTTCGTTATTTGGGTCGTGATTGTTTGAGTTACGTTATCGCCTTATTTTCGTTCTTGTGGTATTTCCTTTGGTGGCGATTTGTAGAAGAGTCGCTGCATCCGAATCGGCCCAAACGAGACGTATTCGATTCAAAAATTCTAAAATCATGTCCAATAATTGTAAGTTTTAGGAGCATAGAAATCTGCCATGGAGACGGTTATTGACATCGAAACCGGCATGGGCTTGCGGTATTGCCGTGATCGGCAGCCAATGGGCTGATGCTACACTCATGTTGGGTGTCACTAAATATCTCAAATTAGTTTACGGATTTTCTATCGAATACGTGAGGATATTTTCGGTAATTATCGAAATTTTAACGTTTGAATTGTTGAATTTCCAGCAAGATGTTCTGCAATCTCTACCTCATATTGGTCATTTTTTAGCGGCTATTACTTTCGGGATAGTTGTGGACCACATCCGCGAATCCGGCATTGTCTCCACAACGACAGCTCGGAAATTATTTGTATATTTATGTAAGTTTTTCTATTATTTATTCTAAAAACGGAAGCGGAAATAGAGACAATAACGAAAATTGGAAGATTAGGAGTAAAATTAGCAAATTTTTGATAGATTTCCGGCAAATTAACAAACTTAATGCAAAATTTCAGAAAGACTTGAAAAGCGCTTTTAATTTGCTAGATATTTTGATTGAAAAATCGATCAAATTGGCTAAATTATAAGGGAAAATACGAAAAATGTAACAAAGTAGATGTTCCAAGATTATTCTCTGCAACTCAGAATTCAATCGGCACTTTCCAAAACAAGAACACTCTCAGATACCCTTTGAAATGCCCTTTCTAATGCTGTTTGATCCATTGCAATATCTCATGAAACAAGCGAAATATCGATGATTCAATAGTGACACTTTGATAGTTCCCAAATTTTGCTGAAATTCCGCAGTTACAGAACCGGAAACAGAAATCTGTACTATTAACCATCGATTTGTAGCTTTTAATCAATTTTGGAGTTGATTCTCCTCCATTTTCTAGTAGATTAACGATTTCCGTGTCAGATTATCATGTTTTCTGCTTCTTCCATCTGCAATTAAGAGTGCTGAATAGTTGATAAAATTCCGCAGTTACAGAACCGTAAACAGAGATCTGTACTATTAACCATCGATTTGTAGCTTTTAATCAATTTTTGAGTTGATTCTCCTGCATTTTCTAGTAGATTAAAGATTTCCGTGCCAGATTATCATGTTTTCTGCTTCTTCCATCTGCAATTAAGAGTGCTGAATAGTCTAAAAGAGGTCTTTAGAAAAATCTTCACGAAACGCCACTGTTCCTTAAGTAGCGTCAGTTAATGAAGTATATATAAATTTTTGAAAGATTTGAAAAGTGCTTTTAATTGGCTAGATATTTTGAGAAAATCATTGAAAAATCGATCAAATTGGCTAAATTATAGGGAAAATATGAAAATATGCAACTAACCAGATGTTCCAAGATTATTCTCTGTAACTCAGAACTCAATCGGCAGTTTCCAAAACAAAAACACTCTCAGATACTCTTTGAAATGCCCTTTCTAATGCTGTTTGATTCATTGAAATATCTCATCAAACAAGCGAGATATCGATGATTCATTATTGGCACTTCGATAGCACCCAAATTTTGCTGAAATTTCGCATCTACAGAACCGGAAACAGAAATCTGTACTATTAACCATCGAGTTGTAGCTTTTAATCAATTTTTGAGTTGACTCTCTTCCATTTTCCAGTAGATTAAAGATTTCCGTGCCAGATTATCATGTCTTCTGCTTTTTCCATCTGCAATTAAGGGTGCTAAATAGTCTAAACGAAAGATATCCACAAAGCGCCACAGTTCCTTACCTAGCATCAGTAAATGAAGTATAAATAAATTTCTGAAAGATTTGAAGAGCGCTTTTAATTGGCTAGATATTTTGAGAAAAACGTTGAAAAATCGGCTAAATTGGCTAAATTATAGGGGAAAATATGAAAAAAATGTAACAAAGCAGATGTTGCAAGATTATTCTCTGTAACTCAGAACTCAATCGGCAGTTTCCAAAGCAAAAACACCCTCAGATACTCTTTGAAATGCCCTTTCTAATGCTGTTTGATTCATTGCAATATCTCATCAAACAAGTGAAATATCGATGATTCAATATTGGCACTTTGATAGCTCCCGAATTTTGCTGAAATTCCGCAGTTATGGAATCATCGATTTGTAGTTGTTAATCAATTTTTGAGTTGATTCTCCTGCATTTCCGAGTAGATTAAAGATTTTCATGTCAGATTATCATGTTTTTGCTTCTTCCATCTGCAATGAAGAGTGCTAAATAGTCTAAACGGGGTCTATAGAAAGATATCCACGAGGCGCCACTGTTCCTTACCTATGTAGTACCAATGGATCAAGTATAAATATCGACTGGAAAGAGAAATTTTGCGGAAATTCTCTAATTTATTCTCATGGTTAATTGTTGAATTTCCAGCCCATTTCCCCCCGGCCGCCCTAATGTTCGTTCTCGGCTACACCGGCTGCGATCCAGCCGCACCTGCCGCCCTATACACAGCTGCTCTGGCAATGACCGGCGCCACACCGGCCGGCGTCTTCGCTAGTGCTGCCGATATTGCACCGAATTTCGCTGGCACTGTTTTCGGTCTGTGTCAAACTGTCGGCGCTGCTGGGCTATTAGCAGCGAATTATGTCGTCTCGGAGGGGTTACACGGTTCGGTAATTATCCGATAGGGTTCCAGTTGGTGGTTAAAATTTGAAATTTCGATAGTTTGCAGGTTGGTGGCGGTTGGTCTTCGGGGTCTCTTCAGCTGCTTTGTTGACAACAGCGACTTTCTTTATGGCGATGGGTAGTGGTTCGGTGCAGGATTGGAACGCTCCCGGCGATATTGAGGCGGAGTTGGAGCCGATTGAGGAGCCGTCAAGGCTGGATTCAGTACTTGAGTAGCAGAAACTGAGTTTTAAATTTAGTAAAATTAAGTAAGAAATAGTCTAACTAAAGTGTAGATTGAAATAATGAAGGGTCCATTGAAAAGTGTACAATTTATTGCAAACAAAACTACCTTTCATCAACCATCCCAACTGCAGCAATGGGGGCACTTCTGGACCTACTTCCGCTCCACTTAGAGGTGCGGAAGGAGGGGCTCTCTGCTGCCTTATGGCTGTACCACACTAACAAATCCATGCTTGGCGACTGGCAAGGCCACTTTGGAATTCTGACTCTAATAGATTCAGAATTATTAGGAAATTTGACTTCGAAACTCCGTTTGAAGTGGTCATAAACAACCGCCATGGGATAAGAAACTGGATTGATCAATTACATCATAAAGCCTCCATCTGGTTTAGTGATGGATCAAAAATGGATGAAGGGACTGGCATAGGAATATACGGACCCAATTATAGGGCATCTGTAGCCTTAGGAACGTCTCCTTCCATTATACAAGCTGAAACTCTTGTATGAGAGATGTGCGCCAGATAGTGTTTAGAAAGAGACCTCACGGGTGCGGAAATATACTTTTTGACTGGCTGCCAGGCAGCGTTGAAAGCTCTAAAGACCTACAGCCTTGAGTCAAAGACTGTCTGGGAGTACCATCAATCTCTGAAACGGCTGGCAAGGGGCAATTAAGTTAACCTAGCTTGGTTGCCAGGGCATCAGGAAATTAGCCGATGAAGTTGCAAAGGCAGGTGCTGAGGCTCCATTTGTAGGTCCTGCGGGTTAACTAAAACCCATTGGGGAAAAGAGAATTGCAGATGGGAAAGGAGCAATGAAATGCTCCACTGTAGGCAAACTCCGGGAATGAGACAGGCGAAGTTGTTCATCGATTACTCAACCAATAAGGCTAAGAAGCTTCTCGACCTTAGAAGGAACGAATTAAGACTCCTTGCGGAGACATTGCACCGTCAGATATCACCACAAAAAACTGGGTTGGCACGCAATAGGCTTACTCACCTCGGTAGCACAACTCTACCTGCTGAGGTACGGAGCGGGTCTTCAATTTTTTCAAAAACCTTAAAGTAAAGTAGGTGTAGAATTTCATTTAGAATCGAATGAGATATTAGCCGTTTTGGTAACTGTTATCGTTTTCGAAATATTTGCGTTCTAGGGTCTTGTGAGATCTACTTACTGTGTTATCTTTAATTTCTTTTCAAATTTTAATTATTCTCAATGAAATCGAAATCGTGGGAATTCCCGTTGTGAAAATAACCACATTTGAATATTCATGAATTGTTTTATTTGTAAATCAGTAGAACATACAGAATACGACAATATTTCAATTAAAAAAAAACGAATTACACAAAATTCCCATGAGTTTCTCGTATCTTTGGCAATATTTACATAATTGTAAGATAAATAATAATAATAATAATAATAATGAATATAAATACAATAAAATGGAATATTTACAAAAAAATGATCACCGACAACAATAAATAAAACTAATAAAAATTCAACTCAATTTCAATAGAAATTCGTTTGTTTATAACGTTTCATTCTAGTTCTATCACCGTTATCATCATGATTATCATTATTATTATCGGTTTCTTCGCCTAAAATCTCCACATTCCGGACCGGTACTTTCTTGTATTGTGGTACCGGTGTTGAATTCTCCATAAAATCGTCCTCGTTCAACGGTAAAGCCGGATTTATAGCCAATTGTAGCATTCTCAACAACAACATCTCTCTAACATCGGGCGGGAGATATTCTTCGCTCAAATCTTGTTGTTGTTGGGCTTCGTGTCCGGGTTGTAATAAACGGGCGACCCTACGCGTGGGGATGTAGGAGCGTTCGTCTGGGTAGCGTTGTTGGTGTTGTTGTTGATGTTGCTGGAATTGTGGCGGTACGAATTGTTCGTTAACGAACCGTTCTTGTTCTCGTTGGACGTAATAAGGCGCCGGCCGGTAGACAACCGGCCGATATCTCGGCCGGCTCCGCATATTCGTCAATTCGCTAATCCGCTCCAATCGACTTTGTCGCACGATCAATTGTTGTAATAATTTCTGAAAATCTCGAGTACTCACCGGTGGACTAATCTTCTCAATATCGTTATCGTCATCGTTATAATTAACAACATGTTTGGGTATACTCTGTGGTACTGCTACTGGTACCGGTAGTGGGTACGATTGTTGTTGCGCCGGCACCTCCCTTATAAAACCATTCTCATCCACGTGTACCGGAATCGGTCGAAACTGCACCGGTGGTTGTCTTCGAATAAAAATCGGCGCTTTTTGTACATTCTCTTCACCATCATTCACCGGTACTATTCGATTTTGTATCTGGCTTAACGGTACTAAAATAGTACCCCGTTGGAACGGGTCTCTTATTGCAACCAACGGTTCAGTTGTCGGTTGATTTACCGGCGGTATCTGTACCACCGGTACTGGTGTTGTTGTCGTTGTTGTTGTTGAAGATGTCGCTAATGTCGGTTGTGTTGTTGTTTCTTGTACATAATTATTATCATCGTGTTGTTGATAACGATTCGGACGATTGATAACAACCGGACTTGTTGTACTACTCAACAACGCCCCTCTAGGCCGTGTTGTTGTCGTAAATAACGGCCTTGGAGTGCCTGCAGTAACGGAGGCGCTATAAACATCGGTTACATCGTTACCTAAAGCTTGTTGTAATGTGAATACGTGTTGTTGGGGATCGAAATCGGTCGGTTCTTGGTTCAATTGCCGTCTCAAGATATTATTCCGTAATTGTTGTTCGTCTTCAACAACCGGCTTAATTGTAGGATCATTCAAAATCGGGTGTTTCAAAGCTAAACGTTTAAATAACGGCAATTCGGTTACGATATCCGGCCTTATTAACTGCCCCTCAGATTTCTCGATTTGTAAATTTCCCCGTACTAGCGGCTTACTTTGCAATAAAATTCTCGGCGATGAACTCGCATAAATCAACTGAGTCGGCTTCAAATCATCAGACTTATCGGTAGTCATTTGGGTTGTTGAAGATGTTGTAGTAATCGGTGTTGTTGATAGATTTTTCAATTTATTCGATCGCGTTGTCGGATAGAACGGCCGTTTTGTCGTTAAAATAGTCCGATTAACTTTCGGTATCCGTTGTACAACCGATGATGTTGTTGATGTTGTTGTTATTGGGGCAATTGTTGGTTTTATTGTAACATCACTAGTATTGCTTGTACTGTATGAGACGCGTTTAATTTGCCCGGTTTCATCGATATACCCATATGTGCCTTTAATATTGCCCAAAACATCACGGCTTTCTATCTTAAAAGTACCATCATCGGCCTCGTAACCGATCGTATAAGAACCATCGTCGTTGATACGCTTGATCTGTTTGATAATCTCTAATTTACCATCTTTAGTTTCCGATTCTAATAGCTCCTCATCTTTTGGTACTTTCTCAGTATTAGCGGCTACAATTTGGATTAATACCGAGACAATCACCAGTACAATCAACTAAAAAATAGAGAAAATACAATAGTTTATTGTAGAAAAGTGAAATCTGTCACTTCTAAGTTGGGTTACCATGAAAATTCGTCTAATAAATAAGAATAAACGGTCTCTTTGTTAATGCCTATTGTTTATGAATGTCGACATACCTTATTTTTTATTGTCGTCATTGCCATAATGATCCAGATGACAACAACAAAACAACAAAACACAACTGTTTGTGAATGAAATCTTCACTTCCCTTTATAAACTTCCCAACCGATTTATAACCCACCTGGTTGTTTTTCTAGCGCTTCATCTAAAGTGGGAGATAACCTTCGTAAGTCGACCACCCACTATTATTACAATTATCACAAAAAATCCTATTGTAAAATAAGTGAAAGTCTTAATAGACTATAATATAATTGATAACAGTATCAATTTTATTAAAGAAATGTTAAATTTTGGATATTAGAGAGTTTTGATAATTGTCGAAATATTTGTGTGGATTTCAAAATTTTCAGTTGAAATTGTCCCATTTCTCACGATTATTGAATTTTGGTGGCGGCGCTCTATCAACGAATCTCCGGTTCAATGGTTGATTGTCAATGGAAAATAATTTCGCTTTCCTTACGAATATTTATGGAATGAAATTATCCGTATGGACAAGAGAATTGTAATTGTATGGGAATTCCACTCTCTAGATTTGATTTCAATCTCTACAAGTCCTCAATTAATCGATAAGGACGAATTTGAAGGGGACAATTTTCGGGTTCCTTACCCTAATTACCGGGAAAATTCGTGGAAATATGGCCATGCAAATTTATTTAGATTTAATCCAAGCGGATTCGGATAAGAATTCAGTCGAGATCGATTGGAAGTCTGGGATTTCGCGAACCTAAAAACTAATTTTCATACAGTTTGGATTCTCCTAAGGTTAACAGATCAATCTCAAGCCAAGCGACTTTTAACTAGAAAAAAGACAAAGTTGAATCATTCAATCGGGCTAAAACTTGATTCGTTTGGGGAAAATATCGCTAGATTCAGCTTTAAAGTTGAAATTTCTATCTCAACAGTGAAATTGTAGAAAATTCGAAATAACGGTTAAAAACCAGTACAATTGAAGGTATCGAATGGGCTAAAGTTGGCTTATTTAAGGAAAAATATCTTGAAATTAATCCTGACAGATTTTTCTTAAAATCAAGCTAAAGGAGTTTCATTTGAACAGAAGTAGAGCTTGATGGTGCGCAATTAGAACCCAATAATCGCATTCGATTCGAATCCAGGGAGCTTAATTTTCGTATAGTTGGTATTTTCGTAATACTAACAGCGAAATTTCCGCCTTTCATCCGCAATAATAATCGCATTATAATTTGTTGTTTTATTATTAAAAGTTTCACATATGTTTTACTTGTCGTTGATCATAATAATCTCATAATTTTCTACGAAAAAATAAAAATCTACTTCCGTAAATTGTGCGAATTTACGAAAATAATAACATACATGTACGGCCATAATAAAGTCGTATTCATTTAATTATTGTGTAATAAATAATGGAAAAATGTAACAATGTGGAATTTTCACATATTAACGTACGGAAATATGCGTCTCTCCATTTATTGTCATTATTTAGATTCAATTTATCAACTCAAAAATCACGCAATTTGATAATTTCTTCTCTTATTTAACAATTTCGCATCTAATTTTCTTTAATTAATTTAATTTAATTACATTTTCTAATAGGTTAGAATTTATTGCAAAATTCTACGGACCGTTTATTTGCGTAATAAGGCCAGATTATAGTTGGACATATTGTGTATTGTCTTTTTTAAATAGATGGAAACGAAAAAATTATTGTAAGAGACAAATATCTGGAAAATAAACGAATGCAATCTTGTTATAGTCTGGGAATGGCCTAGATATTGCTTTACAATAAACAGTAATAAAGACATAAAAGAATTTGCGAAATTATCTATTCTTTGGTTTATTTTTTTAATATTTCTTGTTTGTCTTCCAAAACTCTATCTTGATCTTTAGAGCCAACAAAACAATTCAGTTTTAATTATAGTATCGAGTAGGGTAATTATAAATTCGTTCTGTATTCACAAAGGAGTAGGAAAAACAATAATAGAGGACTTATGAGGGAAATTTTGTTGAATTTCATTATTAATTACAAATTTAGATTCGTTACAAGATTCAATAGACAACCAACTATACTAGTTTCAATGAGTAACTTTCACCTAAACTTTATTAAGTTTCCAAAACAATCGTTTTTCTATAAAATAGACGGTTTTGGCGTTTATTTTGATGATAAAAATCCACTTTTAAATCTACTAAAAGCACTCGCGAAAGAAAGTCAAACAAAATAAGACACCGGAACTCATGTAGCTCAATAATACTAAAAGATATCGAAATAGTTGAGTTCTTATTTGATTTATAATACAATTCTACATCTCGGTGGCTATCCGTATTGCTTAAAAATTGGATAAATTTTGCTAAAGTTCACAAAAACTACTTTTCTGGAGTAAAAACATAGTTTCAGTGGAATACTCTTTCCGTCTACTAAAATTTATCAAAAACAAATGGAATTTATACAGACATATAGATTAAAGTTAGCTCTACAATTGAGGCTTATCAGTTTTTGAATTGTCTTCTCCGTTTTCCCCAATAATTGGCCCCAATTTGGAAGTTTGTCGGCGTTGAAAAATGGTGGATGCGCCGGGCGAGTTGTCTAAATCGAACTAAAATTACTCCAATTGAGTCATCTATTTCGACCAACGACACATTGTAAACCTTCTTCGGGCTTCATTACACTCTCGCTACAATATTTTCTCAATAAAATCGATGATTGCGCAATATTTAAATCGAACTGTTTCAAATTTCCGACGATATTTCCACCCACACAACAGTAAGCAATATCCGTTCAGAAAAAGCGAGTATTTAATGCTAAATCGTGAGAAAATTAACATATAAAAGAGCAAATTATTTACCGTTATAACCGTCTGTATAGGTGTCGGATTAGGTGAAAAATTATGTTATTTCAACTCGTATGATTGCCCAATAATCTGGATTAGTTTCAACGGAATTGATAAATCATAAATCTCCAAATGTAAAGGTTACAAGTGTTTTGTTATAAATTTAGAAAATCTCTATTGTAAGATTTATTGATTCAAATTACAAAAAACAACCAGGTGGCCCTTCACAATTTTGTTCGCTTTTTAATTGTTGCTTGTAAATCATGCGTGAATAGGTTGAGGACACCTGGGGCGGTTCCTTTTTTATGTTTGATGATATAAGACTGGTTAACAATTATCTGAAGAGAAAGAGAAATAAATTACTGAGACTATTCTAGTTAATAATCAACGTTCACCTGGAAGTTTAACTTGCAATCGGATAATAAGGATAATGTTCAAGATTTTTATTTGGCGCGGTAGAAAAAGGGAACAATTAGAACAGAGAAAGGTTTTCCTATAATCTTTCACAGTCTAATTAATTACAAAACGGTTAGATTTTGATAAATAATTTATAGTTAATTGGGAAGTTATAAATACAAATCTATGGATAGGAAAAGATTGAGTCGATTTTCTATATGCAGAGAAAATTCTCAGTTGTAAGAAAAATGACTTTAGAGGTGCTAAGCTGACTAAAAATTGAGGTACTTTGGGGAATTTTCTTGGAATTTGGGCTGAAAGTTGAGATTTCTGGCATACGAGCACAATTTGGTTGAAATGTGGATTAAAATGAGGAAATTTATTTCGGAAATGGGCAAAATCTAGACCACAAGTTGAGAATTATCTTTTTGCTAGTTCAGAATATACCCAGGGCCAGGAATATTATGAAATTCATGTTTCAAAAGTGAATTTTCTCAAAATATGGACCAAAATTGAGATTTTGGCTCAGAAGTACAATTTGGTGGAATCATTTAGTATTGTCCAAAATGTGGATCAACATAAGGAAATTTAATTCGGAAATTGTCAAAATTTGGAACAAAGATCAGGCCACTGAATTGAGATCAGTATGGCGACTCAAAACGGCCTAGAAATTGACCTATTTCAGGCGAAATATCTTAAAACTCATCCTGAAGGTTCAAATTGCTATCGTTAGTGAAATTGATTATTTAATAAATCAATTTCTCGAAATATAAATGAAAATAGAGGACTTAAATCCGATTATGGCCAAAATTTGAATATGAAGACCAGATTGGCGATTCAAATGAGATTCGGCTTGAAATTGTGATTTCAATCTGGAGAGGCAAATTTTATAGAAATCGTTCATCGAAGACACAATTTTATCAAAATATAAATCAAAATAACAGAATTTATTTCCAGAATAGGCTGAAGATGGAATATGACTAGCTCATTGAACTGAGATCACTTTTTTGGCGACTCAGAATGGGAAAAATGATTCGAAATTTCACTCTAAGTTGAGATTTCAGCCTTAAGAGCACAATCCGATGAGAACTGCTTATTTACTATGAAAAAATTCTCAAAATTGAAGAATTTAATTCGAAAATTTGCTCAAAATTAGAACAAATGTCAAGAATTATCTGAATATAAAGATCAGCTCATTAAATGTGATTGTTAGCATAGATAAATTATAATTCCATTAACTAAGACATTACAAACAATAAAATAAATAAGGCTAACTGGAAGATTAACTAGCATTTAATCTTGATTAAGATAAGAAATTATAACAATATAGTTGAAAAAAATCAAAAACGACGTTTTTACTTCCTGAAAAGCGACTAGATTGGCTGAAAATCTCCCAGAATCAATTCCGCGTACGTTTCGTTATCGACAATACAACCCTATAAGCCGATTGAATAACAGGAAATGAAAACGAAAGCTAATTAATGTGTGCAACACGCTCGACTGGCCATTATTTAATTAGTGATAGAAATTACTTTCATTTCAAACGGATTCTTGTTGTTTCAAATCCCACAAATAGTTGACATTGACGGTGAAATTTTGTAAAACAATCCGACAATTTTCCATCAACTGATACGACTGATAAATAGCGAAATAAAAGGATTTCACTTGTTCTATCGGTGAAAAGAAAGCCGCAGTTTTGAAGAAAGTCAATTTCCATTCAACTACAATAACGGAAATTATTCCGTTTTTTTATTTACACATGAAGAGATTAACAAGCAGATAGACACGCAAATAAATGACAATCGTTAAATTTAACTATATACAAGTTTTATTATTTTCTGTAAATATACTTTTACATAACAAAAAATACAATAATTGTAACCGAATTCTACTTATATACAAAAAATAGGGACGGATTAGTTGAATTTGGCGGCTTGTAAAAATAAGGCACACGATATAAATAATCTAACTATAAGGCTGTTTTAGACAATAACATAGACAAGGATAGATAGGTATGGGCGTAGTTTCGACCTAGAACCTTGTACATTTTTGTGAAAGAACGATATAGATCCATGTACCGGTTACATAATCCAGGCGTGACTCCATACTTGCTAACAATAATAATAATAATGGTGATCATCGGGCACTTTCACTAGAATACTAGAATAGGCCGAAATTAATAGAAAAACAGTCCAGAATTTTAGTCCTTTTGTTGTTTCTAAAACTGGATATTGTGCCCCCTTAAAAACTGATCGATCTGCCCGGTTGCCAATTGCTGATCGGTAGAGGGTTGGATGTAGTAGACCGGCTGTTGGATTTGGGGCCGTTGTTGTTGTTGCTGTTGTTGCTGTAGTTGTTGCTGTTGTCTGGCCCGCTGTTGTTGGACGAATAATTGCGCCGAATTCTGGAACTGCAGCTCGGCTTGCTGTTGCTGATAAGCCGATTGCGGATTCGGTTGTTGCGGTTGTTGCCGTTGCCGCAAATTCGCATACAACGGACTCTGCTGTTGCAACTGTTGCAAATTAACCAATTGCCGTTGCGGCTGGTGCACATACGGCTGTATCCGTTGATTCAACGAGAAATCGCCATCGGTCTGCGGCAACGTTTGATACAATTGCGTCTTATACAAGCCCGAACTCGGATCGAATATCAACGCCGACGAGTAAACCTGGCCGTTGGTTTTCGGTTTGGTTACCGGCGATGGTGTTGTCGGTGCGGCAGTGGGGGTGATTAAATTGTTCTCCTGTTGGAATTTCTGGAATTCGGCATCGAAATCCAGGCTGGATTGTTGTTTGAAACCGGGCGCTTGTGGGGTTGTTAGCTGTTTGGTATAAAGAACCGATGGACGTTGGGTGACGCCGACTTGTAATAATTGCGGCCGATATGTGGTTGCCGGTAATTGTGTCCTAGTTGATGCTGCTGTTGGTGCAACCGGACGTGGTGTAATACTCACCGGTGTTATTGTGTTGTGTTTATAAATAAACGAAGCCGGAGTCGTTGACGGTACTAATTGTGGACGTTGATAGATTTCGCTAGCCTCATTGCTCGTTTGTTGGACGTATTGTGGGCGGGTTATATAACTCGGACGACGTACAGGCTTTAAAAAATCAACAAAAATTAATCCAAAATTATTAGAATCGAAACTAGATTACTTGTGATTTGAGTACTTGTTCTGGTTCCGGTTCTTCATCTTCACCTTGATCGTAATTCGTTTGGAATAGAGTTAAAGCCGGTTTCGGTGCTAAAGTAACCGGCCGGATCGGTCTTATCGGCCTTGTCGGATAATTCGCCGGTATATTCCCATCATTATCGTCACTCTCCTGGGAAGTCGGTTCGTTATCGTCTTCTTGCTCCTCTTTCGGCGCATTCGGATCGCACGGATTACCCGAAACATACGTAAATTCCCGTTTATTACCATCCGGATCGATATAACCGTATTTGCCGCGTACTACACAATCCGTACCACGAGTTTCTTCCTTAAAACTACCATCAGCGGCTTCGTAACCGAAAGTAAATGAACCATCATCATTGACTTTATTATAATTCCTTATCGTCTGTACTGGCGGTTGTTTCGGCGCCTCTTTGACCCGATTATGTGCAGTTAATGCCTTCCTAGATGTCGGTATGTAATTATCTTGGACACTACTACGCGATGAAGCCGTCGGTTGGCCGTACAAACCGTTATATTGGTCGGCCGATGAGACTAGAACGACCCGTTGGCGCGGATTCGCTTCAATTTCGCTCTCATCTTGCGGTTCGGCAGCGTAATACTGGATCGTCTCCTCTTCGATCGGTTCGTGTTGAACTGGTTGAACGCGGACTCTTCTCGATTCCGTTAACGTTAAAATTAACGCCAAATTGAGAAGCAACAACTGGAAATATAAAAGAAATATTACATGAAACGCATTTGTCGATTTGTCGTGAGTTATAAGAGGTTCAAGGATGATTTCTCTATTATTTCTCGCTATTACTAATCTAATATTAATCATCAATGGCCTAGAAAATAATTAGAATTCTTCTAGCAAGGAAACCGATCGACAAACAAATGTGAACCGGTTGCAATTTCGTATCGCCATCAGGTGAAGGCTGCTCGAAGGCGTGGTAGTTTCCGTTAGCTCGAAAATCGCTCGATTTATAACCGAAATCGCGGACCAAGGTGAATTTCTGGCTCTCCTACCGTACAATCGGATTTATTCCTAAATGGAAACCGAGAAATTCGTGTGAACATACGAACTATTAACCTTTGATGTCGTAATGCGTGATTGTGTAACGCTAAACAAACTATTACCCCACATACATGTGGGGGCAATTAGAAGACAAAGTAATTGTTAATTATGTTGGATAATTACCGTAATTTCGGGCAGAATCTGGAATTCTTACGGTAAAAGTGTAGTCTGATCTAAACTAGACTAAAATTATATAAATTTGGGTGTAGATTTCCGCATATTGACGCTAACGAAACTCGAATTCTGCTCGTCCGAAACATTACATAATCGTCTTTACACCTGTCTTGGT
Organism: Hycleus cichorii; assembly: GCA_013841215.1. Classification (NCBI taxonomy): domain Eukaryota; kingdom Metazoa; phylum Arthropoda; class Insecta; order Coleoptera; family Meloidae; genus Hycleus; species Hycleus cichorii. Next base: position 36,789 of record JACDRQ010000314.1, on the reverse strand, counting down.
ATGTCAACAGTATTTTTTTTATCAAGTCTGATGCAACTGAAATTTGATAATTCGATCTGATTCGACGAATTCAGCGTTCAATTAATTCGTTATGAAAGATTTTGTTGGTTTTTCTCGCTTTATTTAACTAGACGGAATTAATCGATACGGTTGTAGAGAGGCCAATTAACGATCTAGAGATTTTAGAAATTGGGGGTCTATTTCACAACGAATAACACACGAGCCTAAATTGATTCAATTCCTTTATCAATTCTAGGCAAGTATGGCTTTATTAGAAAGTGTTAAAATTGTAATATTGGAGCAAAATCGAGGTTTCCATCGAAATTCGTGCACGATTTGAAAAGTAAAAGTCTACCTGCATACAGCAGTCTACAATTATCGTTCACTTATAATCAATGAATTACAAAATAAATCAATCAATTGAATGAGGTTGATTTTTTGAAAAATCCCAATACTCACTGAGCCTCGAAGCCGCATTTCGTGCAAAAATCCACCGAAAAACTGTTAAAAACGCACTAAATCGACGCAATCACGTACTCTTATTATTAATATTCTTGTTGTTGTTTATTATTGTGAATGAAACCACAGTAACTGTGCAATAGTGAGAGCAAACACAGTAATAATGTCTTATATTGGAGCACTTCTATTTATAACTTTTATACTGAATGTTGGCTGGTAAAGACAAGAAAAAAACGAAGAGGGGCTGCCTATTCTTGTTGATTCTAGTTGAAATTTTTCGATAATTCCAACCAGTTATGCATAACTAATACGGTTCGTATCGACAGGGAAATTATCGCGTAATCTCATATTTTAATTGTTATATCTTCAATTAATTCATCTAATCGTCGATTAATTACAGTAGAAATAGCGTTGAGTTAATTTGAACGATTTTATGGATATTTAGAGGAGAGAATATGGAAGAAAGTGATCGATTCTCTAGAAAACAGTTTTGTTTTTACAATAATTTTACAATTTTCGCCCTTGAAGAACAAGGTTTGTTTCTTGATCGACTGTGGAAGTCTCCCGATTTTTGGTTACAAGGGAAACAACATCGAGTTGATTTAGATGAAAGAATTTCGATCATTTTTGTTGACTTTATCGATAAATTTTCAGCTTCTATCCCCAAAATACACGGTTTGTTTCTTGGTCGGCTATACAAATCTCCCTATTGTTGGTTTAATCGTCGATTAATTAGAATGGAAATAATGTTGCGTTAATTTAGGCGATTTTGTGGGTATTTAGAAGCAAAAATGTCGATTAAAGTCGTTGATTTTTTTAAATTGTACAAGGTTTGCGCCAAAATTAGGTTTGTTTCTTGATCCACAATTGAAATCTCCTAGTTTTTGGTTAATCACAATGAAAATAGTGTCCAGTTCATATAGATGAAACAATATCGGTGAAAGTGATTGATTTTTGTAGAAACCAAGGTCGTTACGGTGATTTTACCGATAATTTTGTACGGTTTTTGTCCCCGAAGCGCAAGGCTTGTTACTTGATCCACTGTTGAAATCTCCCAGTTTTCGGTTACATCGCAAGATTTGAAATATCAACTGGCAATTTTAATGATTTCTAGTTGAATTAAACAAGCCAACTTTATGAATATTGAACGGAATTCGGCTTGATTTCCATTAAATTTGGTGCAAAATATCGATAGAATACGAAATTTTGATCGATTAGAATCGATAAGTTCTCAAGAGAGAATTTAATTGTTGATTTTACCTTGATCTACGACGATTATTGTTTAGGGTGACTCATTTTCAATAAACTCCCCCCTAAATTTAGAAAGTACAGGATAAGTCTCTTTATTTGTTAATGACTTTGTGCAAATTAAATCATTAAATGTGCAATATCGCGAAAGGCGAGATTTAAGTGCTCTTCATCTCGACTTGTATAAATCTCTCAACCTTGGATTTAAGAGAGTCATAAAATTGGCAGAATTAGATCATTTCAACCACCACACCGTACGCGCCTTCATTGGAATCTGTTTGGGATGTCGAAATTAATCGATTTGAGAAATCGAAATTGTCTCTTCAAAACTGAACACATCAATTAATCTTCATTTCAGTTAGCCAACATTACGCCGAATATATTACCATCAATTAGTCTTGTTTTTTTTCGAATTCTTCCACTTCTTTCTACAAATAGAAATGAGAAATTCTTTAATTAAAACAGAGCATTGAAACAAAAAGGAATTTATGAGTCGTTGCCTAATGGGGTATTGTTTGAGTTTGTACAAATTATTAAATTTAATAAAATTCGAGACACTTTCTTCGGAAATAAACAAAGAAAGAAAGAGAGTGAATATTATGTAGTGTTGAGCAATTTCTCCAATAATCTTCCGGTTTTTGGTCATTTTAAGCTGAAATATGCTGAGGATGCTTGTCGAATAAATTGTTAAGAAATCTCCAAGGATTATGGGCTTAAACATCCTTCAAATTTTGTTTTACTCCACTTTATTATAGTGTAATTGTAAATGTTTGCAAAATTATCGGTTTTAAGCGACTTCTAAATGAGCTACCCGGTTCTAATCTTGCTCAAATCTTCCTATAAATCCCTTGAATATTGTTCAAATTGGTCTATTATTTTAGCAAAAACAACAAGTTATTCACTCTAAACAATTAACATTGTAATCAATTTCTAAAAACGGAAGCAGTTATGCCAGTTTTGAATTCCGATATGGCAAAATTAACACAAATAAACTCAAAAAGACCCGCAATTTTGTATTTTTCCTCAAACCGATTGAGTATCCAATAGAATAGTTGCCAGTATTGGCAACTTTCTCAAGTGAAATTCCAGAGAATATTGAAAATTTTGCAGTTCGAACAAATTTTCGAAATTCGTAAACAATTCGAGATTGGTTCACGCAGCAATTTATCGATTAGAATGATCGATGATCGGTTTTATCGAAAATTGTTGAACTGGTCGAGAGTAAGTCGAACCTCCAGGTGGAGTTGTTTATGATTTTCTTTCCTTAAAGACATCACGCTATAGATTAATTAACAATCGGATAATTTTTTATAATCGCAGCTGAATGGCAGATTTCTACGAACAAAATCGTTGATTTATTTTCAAATTATATAAAAAAACAGTAATAATAACAATGCAGAAATAATTATTTTTAATTTGAAAATAGTGAAACTGTTCTATTGTTATTTAATCTGTTTGATAGTTATAAGGAATTTGCAATTGTATATATGCAGTTTTTAATAATTTAACATAAATAATAATAATAATGGGGCATTTATAGATATAATTTACAAATAATTGCACGCTACTGCATTTCTTTTCAAGAAAGAGGAAAACAGTTTAAATTACAACACCAAATCTTTTGTTCCTTGTTTGTATTCTTCAACGTGTCCATTTTTACGATTATTTTCAGCTTTACGTGAAATTTTACAAGAATTTTCCACAACAACAACAACAACATTGTCCTAAATTTTGAAACATCGACGATATGCAGAAATGTTTCATGTTAATTGTACAAATCTTGAATGAATAATTGAAAAGCTGTCGTTCCATGTAATAATGATTGTTTAACAATAAACAATAAAGGAATTATTCGCGAACAATTGAATAATAATTAAAATTACAAAATTCGCGCTCTTGGGTCACCCCAATCGATCATTTCGATAAAATTATTTTAATAAAAGTCTAGTGAAATTAATTTAGACCGATTTCGTAATACTTTCTTTTCATTAGCATACGAATAAACGGACGCCCTCTAATCTAATTTCACTTTCAATCCCATTAAAACGGTTTTATTAACGAATTTACGTCCAAATAAGGTCGTGGAATTCGTTCCAAATCAATCATTAGAGAGTGCAGGGTTGAAATTTCAATTGATGTCAACGATTCAAATCGACGAGAATTGTGCGCTATTTCAAAATCCAATTCTTCCAGTTTTTTGTAGAATTGACAAGAGATTATGTGAAAGTCATCGTTGTTTTATTGCAATAATCGCACATTATTAACGTTTCCTTTCGCTTAGAACTTAACATTGATTTTCTACGTTTTATATTGAACGATACGTTTCTATATTTAGATTTATCGATTTCGTTTTAAATGTTTGTAATTTTGCGTTAATTGTAGAAGAGTTTTTCCACCGAATCTGCTAGAAAGCGACCCTATTTTCGATCTAATTGGATTCCATATACAAATAGAGATATTTACGCGATTCTGGCACCAATCCAATGGGTTTACAGAAGAAATAATGGCAGTTTTGACGAGGCCACAATTCGCCGAACAAAGTGAAAATTCTCCGCTATTATAACCGAAAAGCGTTCCACTCTAATAATTCGCACTAGATTTTCCACTTTATTAATCGAATTTTTGCATATTTTCGTCTATACAGTTTTAAATTCGACTTAATTCTATATCAATTACCTCTCATTAAACATTCACTGAATCGTGTGGTGTAATACATTCAACTTTCATATATGTGTGTTAAATCGGCCTAGAACTTTTCCGAAGACAAATCGAACATTTCTAATAGTCTCTAACAATGCCGAAAATTATAATAATGGACCACTTATGTCAAAATTTCACAATAGAGGCTGCACAACTGTATACAACGCCCATGAAATGTCTGTTCGACAACAATACTTTCTGGAAATGATCGAAATTTGAAGAATTTGAAACGACAAGGTAGATGGGCGGAATATTTGATGGAAATCGCGAAATTTTCGAACAATTCACAATTTAATTGTTGATTTAACTTGGGAAGGTCGCGGATTTCTAGAATTGTTGTAATAAGGCCGGTTGGAGGAAATTCTGTTTGATTGTGTCTGGAAGTATGTGAAGAAAAATTCAATTCTTTGAAAAAAATTATTGTACAAAACAATTAACAAAATAGATGTGTACATTGTACTTACAACAAGAAAAATAATGGTGATTTCTCCATAAAATTAATGGAATTTTGTAATTTTTTCTGTGCTAAAATCGGCCGTAATTAATTAAAATGACAGCAATTAAATTATCTAGACAAAAATTCAAGGTTTATTGTCTATACAATTATTAAAATCGCCGGATATTTGCTATGTAGATAAAGTAAATTATGGTTAATAAAACGACGAAATATCTCTTAATTTTTAATTAAATCTGAAATAACGAAGAAACTATCCCAAGTGGTCCTCTCTGCTTGTGTCGCAATGTCTCATTGTCAATCGTTTAGAAAATGAAATATTTAAAACTGAACGAAATCTAAAAAGTACATATGGGTTTTTCACAGGAAATGATTTCTTCTACTAATTTGTTTATTAGCGAAAAAATTCCATCTCATTAAGTTTTATTTCTAATGAAAGTCATTGATTTTTGTCCATTTACAATATTTCCTTCGGTTTCTTGTTGTTCTTGTTTTAGTGATTTATTTACAGTCTTTTTTTTTGAGTTTCAATAACACTGGAAGCTCGTATTTTATGAGTTTTTAGACGCAGTTACCGTCCAGGCTAATTGGCATCTATTTAAATGAGAAAGACAGAAAGACGGGTAGAAGGACATATAGAAAGCTAGAAAAATAGAAAGACAAATTGACAGAAGGGAAATAGATAGAAAAATAGAAAGATATAAAGAAAGATAAAATAATAGAAAGGTTGAAAGGTAAAAAAACAGAAAGACAGAAAATGGAGAAATATAAAAAATCAGAAAGGCATGATAGAAAGGCAGAAAGACATAAAGAAAGAAGAACGGAAGGACAGAATAGTAGAAAAATAGAAGAAGCACAAAAAGACAGAATAATAGAAAGACAGACAGAAATACAGATGATAGAAAGATAGAAGAATAGAGCGATAAAAAGACAAGCAGAAATATAAAAGGGCAGAATAATAGAAAGGTAACAAGATATGAAAACTGAAGTTCCTACACAAGTAGGTACAGATAGAAGGATAGGAAGTTGGAGAAATAGAAGAATATAAAGAGAGAAAGACAAAAGACAAATAAATAGAAAAACAAAAAAATAGAAAGATAAACAGAAAGATAGAGTAATAGAAGGACAGAAAGGCACAAATTCATAAAGATGGAAGTACAGAAGGATAGAAACAGAGAAAAACATAGTAATAGAAAGACAGAAAGACAGATAGATAGATAGAATGTTAGAAAAAACAGAAAGGCACAAAGGAAGCAGTACAGAAGAATGGAAGGACAGAATAGTAGAAAATAGAAGAATAGAAAGACAGACAGAAGCACAGATGATAGAAAAATAGAAGAATTGAGAGATAAAAAGACAAGCCGAAACATAAAACGGCAGAATAATAGAAAGATAACAAGATATGAAAACTGGAGTACAGAAGTAGGTACAGATAGAAGGATAGAAAATTGGAGAAATAGAAGAATATAAAGACAGCAAGACAAATAAAAGCCCAAGTAGAAAAGCAGAAAAATAGAAAGATAAAAGAGAAAGATAGAGTAATAGAAGGATAGAACAAAGTCATAAAGATGAAAGTACAAAAGGATAGAAATAGAAAAAAATAGAATAATAGAAAGGCAGAAAGCTTTCTGTCTTTCTAGGTAGATAAATAGATAGAATGTTAGAAAAACAGAAAAATTGAAAAACAGAAAGGCACAAAGGAAGAAGAACAGAAGAATGGAAGGGCAGAATAGTAGAAAATTAAAGACTAGAAAGGCAGGCAGAACCACAAAAAATATAGAATAATAGAAAAACAGACAAGAATACAGAATGATAGAAAGATAGAAGAATAAAAAGATAGAAAGAAACAGAAACATAAAAGGACTGAATAATAGAAAGACAGAAGATATGAAAACTGAAATACAGAAGTAGGTACAGATAGAAGGATAGAAAGTTAGAGTAATAGAAGAATAAACAGAAAGGCACAAAGTCGTTAAGATAGAAATACAAATATAGAAATACAAAAAAATAGAATAATAGAAAGGCAGAAAGACAAATTAATAGACAGAATGTTAGAAAAATAGAAGAATAGGAAAACAGAAATACAATGGGACAGAATAAAAGTCAGACAGAAAGACAGAAAAATAGACGAATAGAAAGACAGAAAGTTAGAAAAATGGCAGAATAGAAATACCGAAAGGCAAAATAATAGAAAAACGGAATGGAAAAATAGAAAGACAACAGGACAGCATAATAGTCAGAATTCAGGAAGACAGAAGAATAGAAGAACAGAAAGTGGGAAAAATAGCAGAATAGGAAGACCAAAATACCAAATAATAGAAAAACAGAAAGATAGAAAGACAAATTTGGAAAAATGCTAGAATAGAAAGACAAGAAGACAAACAAATAGGCAGAAAGAAAAACAGAGAGACTGGAAAATAGAAAGGCAGAAAATCAAAATATAGAAGAATAGAAATGTAGAAAAGTAGAACAGAAAAACAGAAAGACAGAAAGTTAGAAAAATAGAAAGATAGGAAGTCTTATATTAAGTCTAACTTTTTTTAAAGAGAAAAACAAAACGATAGTGCAAAGAACGAAGAACTTCACCAGAAAACTTCACAGTTTTCTAATAAAACGACTGTTTCACCAATAAATAAACAAATCTAATTTATTACTGCTTAAACAAAATGAACAGCCTCATATTAGCCAGTCATCATTTAAATTAATCGAATCCAATTATCAGTTTTTCATACGAAATCCTGGTACAATAAATTTAGTTTAAATAAACGTCTTGCACAACGGAATCTATTTTTAAATTCCAAGTCGAGAATGAAAAATTGTAAGGTTATAGGTTAATGGCTATAGTAAATTTATAATTATTTGCCAACCAAAAAAACAACTCCACCTATTCGAACTAAATACAGAATTGATCTGTAGTAACTACAGACAGGATATTTTGGACCTTGAGTGAAGACATTAAGGAAGTAGGTGAACCACCTACTCGAATCTACCAGAATAATTGCCCACTCATTGGAATTATACTCAATTATTTTAAGGAAATTTTCAACGATTAAATTGGAAAATTGAAATAATTGTAAAATAATTCCAGTAGTTTACCAGAATTGCACATTTCCATCGAACCACTTACGAAAATATGCATAGATTTTTAGAAAGTTCAAATCAGACTAGTTTTATTTATTTCTAGTTTATAAGCAACGTAATAAATGATAACATTAATTTACGGCTGGGAATTCGCAGAAAAATATGACACTAGACGATCAATTTTAATTTGTTGGTAATTATATAAGATTTGTTCTAATTTTTATCGCTTATATAACAATAAAGAATTTGTCGATTTTCTAGACGTTCCCCTGGAAAAGTCAATATTTCATTATATCAACGAACACTCTTTTGTGCTCATCTTATTACACGATAATTAATGATGTTTCTAATTAGAAATTTCTAACAATCATGTGAAATAGAAATTTCAATCTATCATTTATTTACTAAAAAAATTTGAAATTTTCTTACTAATTTTGAATGCAATTCACTTGAATTTAGCAATCATATTCGTGTACAGGCGGTTTTTAAAAAGCGACCTACAATTAGGAAAAATGCCGCAATATCTGATACGATAACTATGTCATTATTCTTTCACTAATACATTGTCCTATAGTTTTGAATATTGATAAGCTGTCTTTAATAATTCCTTGAAATTCGATTACAACAGACACGGATTTTTTGTAGGCAGATTGCTGTAATAAACAATAATAGATGGGTTGTCAATAATTTGCATTATATTCAAATCGAATCGGATTTCGTAAGAAATCGAATGTGGGTAGATTACACTCTATACACCAGTGTCAAACTGGTTGCATACATCAATATATACCGAATTAATAAAATAAACAAAATAATACTGATAATAGAATAACAAGCAGGGAATAATCTCAAATTTATCGTATTGTTGATATTTTTCAATATTTATTGATTATAAGTAACTTAATTTGCACTAGGATTTGAATGTGGTGCAATTTTTCAAATTTACCGCCATATCTAGGGTTTTTTGTGTAAATCTAACCTGCTCTAAAATATTATACAATATAGATTAAATTTACTGAATAAGCCTCAAATCGATTTAGTTATAATAAATTTGATTAAGTCGTTTTCTAGCTAATTTATATAATTTTCTATCGGGTTAAAACTAGTGTTATTTTGCGCCATCTATGTTCGATTGTGTTAGTTATAAACTATATTGGCAGCACTGGATATCTGTCAATTTCCAGTAAAGGCGTTGTGATTCAGTTCGTTTCTTCATCACATGCTGTAAAAAATGTCGATTTTAGCAAGTCCGTTATCAGTAGCCGGCACCCGATCGTCTGGGGCCCCAGTTCGCACCCAAAATGGTAAGAAAATCAATAAATTACAATAATTCAAATAGTACAATTTTAATCGCATACGATAATGGCCGGCATGTAGTAGTGCACATGTCATGAATTTCTAGAATTTTCACTAAAACTTCGATAATTTTCCAGTAACTGCCGCCGCTTCGATTGCAAACATCGTAAAGAGCTCCTTAGGACCTGTGGGTTTAGATAAAATGTTGGTTGACGATATTGGCGATGTCACTGTAACTAATGATGGTGCAACAATATTAAAATTATTAGAAGTTGAACATCCAGCAGCTAAAGTTCTAGTTGAATTAGCTCAATTACAAGATGAAGAAGTCGGTGATGGTACAACATCTGTCGTTATTATTGCTGCTGAATTATTGAAAAATGCCGATGAATTAGTCAAACAAAAGATCCATCCAACTTCGATAATTAGCGGTTATCGTTTGGCTTGTAAAGAAGCTTGTCGTTATATTCAAGACCATTTAACAATACCGGTTGATGAATTAACAAGAGACTGCATTATTAACGTTGCGAAAACTTCAATGAGCTCGAAATTGATCGGAACGTATCCTTTTATATTAATTTACCTAGTTGGCGGTGATTTCATTACGTAGGTCGTAGATTCTTACATAATTTAGTACGTATTCGAATATACAAATACCTCTTCGAAGTTTGTGAACGTAGGTCAGCTTCTTGTTCCAGCTTTGTAATCTGCATTACCGACTTACTCTTGTTTTAACATTGTCGGTAATGCAGTTTGAGTTGAAATAAGAAGCTGACTTTCCTCCACAAAATCATAGGCTACTGCGAAGAGGCACACATGTTTTAGTATAGATCATGTAGTGTCGTAGCTTGGTTCAATTACTTGTTTATTTACGATTAGAAACTGTTATATTATCGAGTATGAAGCAAGTACGACTCTATTTATATTTCCTTAATTCTATAAAAAAAATAGCGATGCTGATATGTTTGCTGCAATGGTAGTTGATGCAGCTAATGCAATTAAAGTTGTTGACGCATCAAAAAATACAATTTATCCAATTAAAGCGGTTAATATATTGAAAGCACATGGACGTAGTGCTAGGGAGAGTGTTTTAATACAAGGTTATGCATTAAATTGTACAGTAGCCAGTCAATTGATGCCAAAGAAAATTGTCCATGCTAAAATTGCATGTTTGGATTTCTCATTGCAGAAAGCCAAAATGAAAATGGGTGTTCAGGTAATTGAAATTTCCAATTTTTTTTCGATGCCTTTGTACAGAAACTCAAATTTCTACTTTATTTCGTTACTCGGTTTCTTAACAATGTAAACAATAAAATGGCAGTTCCTTTTTAATTGGTCTTTCAGCGTGCGGAAAAATTTATTCGAACTAGTAAGAGTTCTTTTTCGCACGCTAATATCTTCCAGTGTTAATACAAAATCTTACACAATCATCTAAAATCTACAGAATTCGTCAAATGATTACTTTATTTCATTAGAAAAATAGTTTTTCCACCGACTTGGGGAGTAATTTTTCAATTTCTGTTCAATTATAGAAGAAATAATGTATCTGATTGGAGTGGGAACGGATTTTGTGATTCAAATACGTTTCACAAAGGCATCTTTTCCATTCTAGTGCGATAAGTAAATGCGAATGTACAGAAACTGACAAATTTCTAACCTAATTCACATGTGCAAACCACTCGATTGCTACATATTAAACAATAAGTTGATTGCTCCTTCAGCGTGCGAGAAAGTGTATCGTTTCCATTCTAGTGCGATAAGTAAATGCGATTGTACAGAAACTGACAAATTTCTGATCTATTTCGCAAGTGCAAAACATTCGATTTCTTAACGTAAACAGTAAAATGGCAGCTCCTTTTTGATTGTTCTTTCATTGTGAGGAAAAATGTACTAGAACTGACAAGAGTACTTTTCCGCACGCCAATGTCTTCCAGTGTTAATACAAAATCTTTCACAATCATCTAAAATCTACAGAATTCGCCAAATGATTACTTTATTTCATTAGAAAAATTGTTCTTTCTCAGATATTAGGAGTAATTTTTCAGTTTTTGTTCGATTATAGAAGAAATAGTGTATCTAATCGGAGTAGAAACGGATTTTGTGATTTAAATACGATCAAGAGCGTTTCACAAAGGCATCTTTTCCATTCTAGTGCGAGAAACTGTCAAATTTCTAACCTACTTCCCATGTGCAAACCACTCGATTGCTAGATAGTGTGACATATTAAATAATAAGATGGTTGCTTCTTTAGCGTGTAAGAAAGAGCACTCATAAGGACGAAACGCTACATCGTTTCCATTTTAGTGCCATAAATAAATGCGACTGTCAAATTTCCAATCTATTTCGCAAGTGAAAAACACTCGATTTCTTAACAACGTAAAGAGTAAGATGGCAGCTCGTTTTTGATTGATCTTTCAGCGTGCGGAAAAATGTACAATAACGAGCAAGAGTACTTTTCTGCACGCTAATACCTTCCAGATTATTGGTGTTAATGTATAGTCTTTCACAATCACTAAAATCTACAGAATCCGTCAAAACATTACTTTATTTCATTAGAAAAATAGTTCTTTCTCAGATTTTAGAAGTAATTTTTCAGTTTTTGTTCAATTTTAGAAGAAATAATTTATCTAATTTGAGTGGGAACGGATTTTGTGATTAAAATAGGACCATTAGCGTTTTACAAAGGCATTATTTCTATTGTAGTGTGATAAATCGATGTAATTATATAGAAACTGTTAAATTTCTAACCTATTCCGCAAGTGCAAAACATTCGATTTCTGAACAACGTAAACAATAAAATGGTAAATCGTTTTTGATTGGTCTTTCAGCGTGCGGAAAAATTTACAATACAGGCGTTAATATCACTAAAAAGTACAAAATCTGTCAAAAGATCACTTTATTTCATTAGAAAAGTAGTTTTTTCTCAGATTTCAGGAGTAATTTTTCCGTTTTTGTTCAATTATAGAAGAAATAATGTGTCTAATCGGAGTGGGAACGGATTTTGTGATTAAAATACAACGATTAGCGTTTCACAAAGGCATCGTTCCCATTCTAGTGCGATAAATAAATGCAAATGTACAAAAACTGCCAAATTTCTAACCCACTTCACATGAGCAAACCACTTGATTGCTACATAGTGTGACATATCAAACAATATGGTTGCTCCTTCAGCGTGCGAGAAAGTGCATTAAAGAGAACAAGAACACTTTTCCGCACTCTAGTGCAATAAATAACATTTGTATCTTTTAAAAATAATAATTATTTTTTTAGGTTCTTATAACTGATCCGGAGAAATTGGACGCAATCCGTGCCCGTGAATTGGACATAACAAAAGAACGTATCCAAAAAATCTTATCAGCTGGTGTTAATGTTGTTTTAGTTACTGGCGGTATTGATGATTTATGTATGAAATATTTTATTGAAAGTGGTGCTATGGCTGTGCGACGTGTTAAAAAAACCGATTTAAAACGTATCGCTAAAGCTACCGGTGCCCAATTTGTCACATCTTTAACCAATATGGATGGTGAGGAGTATTTCGATGCTAGTATGGTTGGTGAAGCTGCTGAAGTCGTCCAAGAACGAATCTCTGATGATGAATTGATCCTCATTAAAGGGTATAATTTTATTTAAATCTTTAATTAACCAATTAATTAAATTAATTATTGATAGGCCGAAAGCACGTACAGCTGCTTCGATAATATTGCGAGGCCCTAACGATTTCTATTGCGATGAAATGGAACGTTCAGTTCACGATGCTTTATGTGCCGTTAAACGTGTATTAGAATCGAAAAGTGTTGTAGCTGGTGGTGGTTCTGTTGAAGCAGCTTTATCGATTTATTTAGAAAATTTCGCAACAACATTAAGTTCACGTGAACAATTAGCAATAGCTGAATTTGCTAAAAGTCTATTAATTATACCGAAAACATTAGCGGTAAATGCAGCACAAGATGCAACTGATTTAGTTGCAAAATTACGCGCCTATCAAAATAGTAGTCAAACAAAATCCGATCATGCCCATCTAAAATGGGTCGGTTTAGATTTGATTGATGGTTGTGTTCGTGATAATAAGAAAGCTGGTGTTTTGGAGCCGACAATATCGAAAGTTAAATCATTGAAATTTGCAACAGAAGCTGCAATTACTATACTGCGGATTGATGATATGATCAAATTGGATCCGGAACAGAGACCGGATAAGAGTTATAAAAATGCAATGGAGAGTGGGGAATTGTATGATTAATTTAATGGAAGTATTTCAGAATAACGCGAATTACCAATTGCTTTACAATTTTGTCTTTTTAATTAATTAATTAACGATTTAATTAAAACTTTTTGTATTAATAACAATAAGTAACAATAGAACCGGTTCAATTACCTGAAATAAAATTTGCTACAATTCGATTAAACTCCTCAGAATATTTTAAATGAATATTGTGCTTTCCATCGGGGAAACGGTGCAATCTACAAATTTAAATAAATTATACCGAGCGTCCCGATTAAATGGTCCTAGCTTTTATGATAGTGATTTGAAAAATATTCAAAGGATTTATAGGAGACTTCAAAATTTGAGCCACGTAGCTCATTGCATTTCAAAATAAAGAAATGCCCAAATATTCAGTGAGCTACATGGCTCAAATTTCGCCCAATTGATCCGGGATTTCCTGTAAATCCTTGAAGTATTTTTAAAGCGGTTATCGAACACTAAAAGCTAGCACCATTTAAGTGAAACAGGTGTATCACGGTATTTTACCCCGCAATTGGCCATGTTTTCTTACGTAGTGTCGTAGCTTAATTCGTCTGTTGAAATGTCAGATGTAAAGACAAAGCTACGACATCACGTAAGAATTTTCTAATAAATACTTTGCTCCCTTGATATTTCGTCTAAGATGTTCCGGATGTTCCTTGGCTACCATTGGGTCTTTATCGCCGTGCAATATCAACGTGGGACATTCAATTTTATCCAATGAACCCGTACAAATATCACCACCTTTATTGTAAATGGCATTCATTGCGTCACACCAACCGGTCCATAAATCTTGCAAACCTCTTTCTGTGTACAATTTAATCAATGGTGCCCTCATCCTATCCGACCATTTGCTCAAATCTCGAATTTCTGATAAGGTTTCGCGTTAATTTGTTGCGATAATAGATTGATTAATGATTATACTTTCAAAAGCTTCAACATCTGCCGGCAGAAGGTGACTACTGGCGCCCCAAATCACCAAATTCTCGACACAATTTGGGTATTTCCCACTTAGAATCAAACTGGAAATACCACCATCACTCCAACCTAACAACGAAAATTTCCCAATACCCAATTCCTAAAAATCACCCAAGTTGGAAACGTGTACAGTAATTTACCCCACAGTAGGCTCGGATTGTCGTAGATTGATTCGTATTCTACTAAATTTGACATTTGGAAAGCATGGCCTACTGCGAGGTAAAATACGGTAAATTTCCGGAAACCTTCATGAATTCGTAAGCCATATCGGCGTCGTTCTCGTAGAATTTCGGCGTGAAATTCCTGGCTGGCGGCCGGCTTTGGCCGTAACCGGGCGGGTCCCAGGCAATCACCGTAAATTTGTTCTTGTCGAAACTGTTGATTTGCGGCCTGAAATCACTCCAAATTGTACCCAGAGCACCGGGGAAGCACAAAATTGATTTTTGACCATGACCTGTTTTGATATAATTGATCGTTTGATTTCTTATCGATAATTTCTGTTCCTAAAACGTTACTATCGTAGAGTTTATGCTACTTGAATGAGATTATAGTTACTGTAATTGTTGAATATCGACAACATTCTATTAGTGGGGATTTTTTTAATTTGTGAGGAACTAGAAATAAGCGTACACTTTTAAACAACATCTTTGTAAAATATTTGCTAATATCACCCTTTATTTATTAAAATGTGAACGATCAACGGCAATATTATCGTTACATCGATTATACGTAACTCATATATTGATAGTTTCACCTTAGAGAGAACAAAATAATATTGAATAAACAGGCGTATTTTAAACAATTAAACTTACAAATATAACGAAATGACAAGATTTGTTATCAAAATAGCGTAGAATACGGTTTTTCGTATTTAATTATACATAAATAGCTAAAATAATATATTGGATCTTTTAAAAGTTAACACTGTAGCTACGGTATATTGGCTTGTATGCACCTGTACATACATGGAAGTATATAGGGTTGCCTAGCTTGAAGTACATTTATATTTAAATATTCAATCATAATTAAATTTAAAAATGTATTATTTATAATTTTAGAGAAGTATTTTGTTATTCGCTTTATTTAAATGAGGTATGTATAGTTTTATTCAATTTTTGTGTTAAATAATTTTATGTATCATCCACAAAAGTGAGGTTAGAAAATTACGTCAAATTTCGTTATAAAACATCGACGATGCCAATTTTATAATAAGGGTTGCCAATTCGTATAGGCGCCTAATACAAAAATTTCAATTTCATTCCAATTTTTCTTGTAAAATATTAAATAAATTATAATGTTCCAAAGTTCTATGCAAATAGTCTTTCAAAATAAACAGCTTACTTTTGAATAATTATGTTGAGACATTCTTTATACAAACGACTAGAAGCGGCACTGTAGCCACTTCCATCTAAACAGCCCCCGGATTATGAAAAATTAAATTTAGAAAATACAACTCTCATGCACCTACAAGTATTGAATACAAAATTTTACGCATATTATGACCTCTAGAAATTACTTTCCCAATGATTCACCGACTTTAACCTTAAAACAACCCATGAATTATTCAATAGAACCGTTGCATATTTACGGTATTTTATAACAAAATAACGTACAAAAGAATGCATAATTTAATTCGATTTAAACAATAAGACGTTCAAATTACACTTCAATATTTTTTTTAATGTTAAGATATTTGAAATTTAAAAAAAGCAGTGCTACCAACCCGAATTGGCGCCTTAACCACTTCCACTTTACTGGAAATTTGCCAAATTTGCAATAATCAAAATAGCGTAGGAAATGAACAATAATTGTTAAATTTTCTAATAAGTTAATGATTTGAACTAGAATTGGAA
>JACDRQ010000314.1:0-20410 GCA_013841215.1 Hycleus cichorii | reverse complement strand
AATTTGATAATTTTTTAAATATAAAACCGAATATTTGTAGAAAATCAATCCTATTTTATTTTTTCTCATAAATTCAACTAGAAATTGATTAAATTGTGGCTAAAGGCACAACATAACTAGAACAAACCACGGTAAGCACAATCTAAACAAGCCATGTTGCCGTCATTTGCAATTTATGACGTATTTCGTAAATTAGCGCGACAATTTCAAATTTTCATCCGATATAATTGTCAATTTTATTAGAAATTCTACTGTATTTATTGTAGTTGTGTATTTTGAATGTTATAATTTTGGATTAATGTGGATAATTGGCAACACTATAGTGGTGCACGTTTTCAAATTAAACTGCGCATGTTCTTTGCCTTATTATGGTTACTATTGGTAAGACTATTGTAGGTTATAAGAGCGAGTTGAAAAAATCCGGTGTTTATTTCGATTTAAGTTTTAGTGTGTGTAACATGGCGAGATTGCCATGTAGTAGTTCAAATCTAATAAAATTGATATTTCTTTATTTAGTTTTATTAATTAATAAAACATCAGCAATATCAATTAACACAAATCGAATTGATAACATTTACAATAATAATAATAGTAATATTGATTATTTAAAAATAATAAATACAACAATTATTACTAATAATAATAATAATAATGACAATGGTAATTATCAAAGAGTGTTATTTAAGATCTATGGAACGAATATTAATAGAATTGCACAAATTAAAACAACAACGAACTTGGCTAAAACGAATACATTATGTACAATTGATAATGATGGATTGGTGGACTTGAATAATGATAAGAATTCGCATAAAATAAGTGAAATTGAATTAATTGATGATAAATCAGCTTTATATGAATTAATTGTGCCGAAATGTGTTTTAAATCATAATTTATATTTATGTGTTTCCTATAATCATAATAATATTGATAATAATAGTAATAATAATGAACAACATTCACCAATTCGATGGTACCATCAAGGGCCTATTAAACTACCATTATCGAATAATGGGCATAATTGGTAAGTCTATGAATTAATTATTTATTTAAAAATCCATTGACTCATTCCACGGTTTTTTCGTTTGTACTTTTTTCTCTGCTATATTTCTGTATAATTGTAAACTACGTCATTGTTTCCTGAAATAATTCTCGATGGGGGTTTCCTGTATAAGTTTACTGAATATTGAAGGTTCTCTCCAAATATATCTGTTATAAAACTGGATAATTCCGATTATTTTTGAAATAAACCAAATCTCATATACGTACTTAATATTACGTGTTTATCTGGGGGAATTCTTTATTAAACTAGGTCTCTATACTTAGATACACCGAATTCTTGCAATTCCTTCTTGTTTATTTATGGAATAATATTTATTATTTTTAATAAAATCCCAATATACGCAATTGTAAAATGGTTTTTTTTTTTTGATATGAATAATTGTCTTTATTTACACATTTTTATCATTTTTTGTTTTGTTAAATAATAATAATTATAATAGAAAGAGATCAATGTTGAGTCATTTCTAATATTTGTTTATTTATTATCGTAATTTGCACAATTCTATACTTTATTTTTTTGATGATTATACAGGGTGATTCATTATTGATATTATTTGAGGGTACAGTATCGGTTAAAAGTAAATTGATAGAAATATTTTTAAAAAATGCAAGATTAGAGTGTCACCTGACAGTTGGCCCTGTTTTCGATAAATACTATCGTAACTTATTTCATAATTTGATGATTTCTATCCCAACAGTCGTATTCTCTAACTATTTGTCGATTCATTACTATGACAATGCTAGAATAGACGTCTTTTCGCTTTACAGTACAGTCGTATGAATAATTGTTGATCTCCATAGTTACGAATCACCAAAAATTAACCAAAACATGATATTTAAATGTCAAATTTAGTAAAGTGCGAACTAATCTACGACACGCTATGTTAAATTAAAGGCAAAACATCTGTATAGAGATAAGATGATGATTTTTAGTAGATAAGTGTTAAATTTACATTTACATCAATTAAATGCAATTAATTTCAACTAAATGATAATCAATTCTAATCTTTGATGGATGAATTTTTTATCGAATAGTATAAAGTTATACTTACAATTCTAGTTAAAATAAGAAATTATTCGAGCAATTTTTTTTGTATGGACTGTACTTTTATAGCTGTCAGTATTCTATAACTTTTTGACGGTTCGTTACCACGACAACGCTAGAGATCAACAACTTTTTTTACGTCTAGTTGTTATGGTAACGAATGGCTGAAAAATTGGAGAATACGAGAATTTTCGTTAACATTTGAAAAATAGGTTAAATGCCAAATTTGGCACACTATGAACAAAGCTGCGACACTACATACAAAATATATGGCCAATTACGAGCTAAAATACCCCAATATTGTATTTAACCAGACATAAATGAATCATCCAGTATAGATATAAAAAGACATGAACTGTCTGGATTCCTTTAAACAATATAATTAACGATTAATAGAAATAAATTGATCCAAATCAAAATGTTTCACTAACATAATTTCCTTTTATTATCTATTTAATTTTTGTATATAGTATGGGAGATTTTTATTTAAAACATTGGAAAATTGATTAGCTTCAAAGTTTAAATATTCCTACGTTCTTTTTTTAACGTTTTTAATTAATAAAGTTATTATAAAGTTGGTAGTTTATCACAATTTTAATATGAATATCAAGAAGCATCGTTTCATATGCTTCAATTTGAATTTGCCAGTTCAGTATAATGTTATAGTACAACAATATGGGGTGTACAACACTATTTCAACTTGTGACTTTGTGTACGTAGGTCAGCTTCTTGTTTCAACTTGGCAATCTGGATTACCGACAAGTTGAAAGAGTAGCATGTCGGTAATGCAGATTACAAAGTTGAAACAAGAAGCTGACCTACGTTCACAGTGTCACAACTACTGAAATAGCATTGTACAGCCTGTATTTCACCTTGCAGTTGGTTGTGCCTCGTTTTGATAGTGTCGTAGTTCTGTTCATTCATTCGAAAAATTTTCAAATTTAGTAAAATATGAATCAATTCACGACATTACGTAATGAAGACACCGCCAACTGTGAGTGAAACATTGTTGTACATCCTGTTTATGAAGTATATGAATCAATCTAGTTTGTGTTAATTGTAATAAAAGACAATTGATATACTTAATTATAGTGATAGCGACAATAAAAAATAATTAATGAATGTAGGTTTTATTCGATTATAAGCATTACGATGATTATTCTTAATAGCTTAATGGAGTTTTCTTATAAAAGGCAATATAATCGCTGCTTATTAAAGACTCGAATTTAATTATTTTATTAATTTTTGTTTTGCATTATTTTCATATTTTTCAAATAGTATCGCTTAGAATTAAAATTGAAATTGATAAAATTAGCCTATTTCCAACCATAATATTAAAGAATATCCGTCAATATTCCACTCCAAAGTTGGCCATGTCTTAGGTGACGTATGTCCACGGCTTAGTTCGTAGATTTTACTATTTTACTGACCTTCAAATATAGCAAAAATTCTACGTTATTGGAAAATTACAAGCGTTATCTGCATTATCGACAAGTGGCTGAATTAAATTACGACTCACGCACAATTAAATTGCTATTATGCAATTTTAAAATGGCATTTTAGTAGATGTTTTAAAAGTTAACAGTTGATAATTTTAACTTGGGGAAAAAACGAGATAGGGTAATATTTTCTGTTGGTACAGTTAATACCAACTTAAAACAATAACTATATCTTTTTGTCACTGAAGTTAGAATTATCTAGTAACTTTTAAAGTTGTTAAATTGGACAATCTCCAAAATGTTATTATAAAATTTTATAATAGAAATGCGAATTTAGTTTACTAGGTGAAATAATCTGACAGTTGGCCATATTTTTGTCAAGCATTATCGTATTATTGAAAACCAAATGTCAAATTTGGTGAAATATGAATCAATCTACGACACTAGCTAACCAGAACATAGCCAACTTCGAAGTGGAATATCGTTGTATAACATTTAATAACAGTAACGTTTAATTATTCTAATTTGTATTTATTGTATGAATAATAAATATGTAGATAAAGATACATATGTATGTATGTATTTATTTATAAAAGTGATACATTAAATTAATAACACACAATTTGGTGCGAAATTAATTGAAAATAAATAAGAGTTATTTTTCTGTTTACTTATAAAACAAAAACAATAGAATTTTTTCTATTATTCTAAAACGAACATATTTGTTGTCACAATAAATAACGAAGTGAAAAAAATTACATTTGTTTTCCTATAATAAAATATTACCTGCTACATGCCATGGATTTGCTAAGTTTGATCCGGATTGAATCAGATTGAAGCAGTTTAGACAGGGCACAAAGAATATTTGCTTGGGCTCTTATTTTCTGTTACCTCCACCTTAGGCGTTGATTAGTTCATAAAATAATTATAATAAAAATGTTAATGACAAGTAAATTACATTGTTCGGTGACCTTTTATTATATGACCCTTTTTATTACACTATTCTATCTAGATTTTATTACACAATTCTTCTATTAACACGCAAATATAAGTTGATGGAATAAGAACGTAGGGCGTAGCTTGATATTTACGGTAATTCCATATTAAAGTGCACCCTCAAGGGGTCTCCAAATTATAATAATCTTCCGGTTTACACAGTCGAAATTGCTTAAATATTAACTCTTATATGACACTTTTTAGTACACTATTCTATTTAGTACAGTTCTTCTGTTAACACTCAAGCATAATTATAAATTGATGAAATAGAAACATGGGGTGTAGTTTGATATTTTCGGTACTTTTAGGGTGGGTTTCATATCAAAGTGCACCCTCAAGGCGCCTCCAAATTATAATAATAATCTTCCGATTTACACGGTGGAAAATACTTAAATATTAACTCATGACAGTTTTTATTACACTATTCTACTTAGATTGTATTGTTGTATCTATTTAGATTGTATTAGTGTATAATTCTTCTATTAACACGCAAATATTTTTGTTTCACGTAGCTTGATATTTGTAATATCTGGATTTACACGGTAGATTGCTCAACCCTTAGTTGTATTATAAACCTAATCATTTGATCAAGTTAAAACTTTGGAAATAGTTTTTCTTATTATTTGTCAAGACTTACCAACTGTTAGTAGGAAAAATAATTCGAGATTTAAATTGGCGTTTTATCAAAAGTCCAATCTTTATAGTATTTTGAAGAAATAAACAGATAATACAACACTCTTGTAAAATCTAGCATGCTTTGATATTGTAATTGAAAATCGTGTAGAGTGAGGGATGGTTTTTATGGCCACTAATTCTAGAGAATCTAACTGGTTTTGATACTAACTATAATTGAATATCGTGTAAAGCGAGAGATGAGTGTATTTAACACGTTTTTATACCAAAACGTCCTCGTTTATATTTCTATTATATGAATCAAGTTCTTATTATTATTGTAATATAATGTAAATTTTGTTGTATAGTTTTTCCAATGTGGAAAGAAATATTAGAGTACGTCGCCAGTCGACAACAACAGTAGATCGTCCTTTACAAGTTTTTGGTTTACGTTTAGAACATTCATCAGAAGGTGAATTAGATGATGATGGTATACCGGATTTAATGGCAGATCGTTCACATACAATACGTTTATTTGGTGAGAATTTCGTTGAAAATATGTATGTAACATTTACAACCGATTATGGTGTTTATGGGGGTGACTGTGAATATCCTGTTGTTAAAGGTTTCCTTGTAAGTTTACACGATACCAACTATAACACGGTAATTCTCCTGACAGTTTACTGTAAATTTGTGAGTATAGGTGCGATTTTTGAATTGCGTTGACAAAATTGGGTGGTACTGTGAGGCGAATTACCGTGATATAGACTTTTATTGGTTTGTTATTGTGTTGTTTATTATAGATTGATGAAACAAATATAACATCAGAATCGGTAAAAGTTGATATATCATTGCCACCATTCCGTGGTGATGCTGATACATATTATATATGTGTAAAACGTTCAACTGATGAGAAATTCAAACATCAAGGTGCACATAAATGGTTACAAGTTAAAGTCCATACACCATTATTACCATTATGGGCGTCAATAGCAATAATATTATTGTGTTTAACATTTTCATCATTATTTTCCGGTTTAAATTTAGGTTTAATGGCATTAGATCGTACAGAATTGCGGATCTTATGTAATATTGGTAGTCCAATTGAAAAGAAATATGCAAGAACTATACAACCAGTACGTGAACATGGCAATTATTTATTATGTAGTATATTATTAGGGAATGTATTTGTAAATTCAATATTTACAATATTATTAGATGGTTTAACATCAGGTTTAATTGCTGTTATATTTTCAACATTAGCAATTGTATTATTTGGTGAAATTACACCACAAGCTATATGTTCACGGCATGGTCTAGCCGTTGGTGCTAACACAATTTATATAACGAAATTTATTATGTTAATAACATTCCCATTAGCATATCCAGTTTCCAAATTCTTAGATTGTATATTGGGTGAAGAAATTGGTGCTGTTTATAATCGTGAACGTCTCAAAGAACTTGTTAAGGTAAGTCTTTGAAATGCTATTATAAGTAAAATATCTTAAACATTTACAGAGATCAATTTCAATAAAATTTGGGCCTTGTAGCTCATTTGAAGGTTGGTCAAAAACACTCGTTTCTGATCGTGTTAATATCTTCAATTTGAGGGTGCTTCCAATATAATCGTTTTTCTTCATTTTATTCCGGAATGGGTAGAAGTATATTTATTCTGGAATACGATGACGAAATTTTTTTTAAAATAATGTCTAGAGTTTTTTGAGCGAATTTGAGTCATTTAACGCAGGGATTTAATTTTTGAATCGCCACATTGTTTCAAACGAGCGTTTTTTGACCAAATTCACGAGCTACGAGGCTCAANTGACCATGACTAACACATTAAACGGCTCAGAATGGCTAAATCACTTAAAAATTGCAACATTTCTTAAACCGAGCGCTTTTTGACCAACTTTCCAATGAGCTACGAGGTTCAAATTTTGCTAAAATGATCTCCTGGAATACTTCTATTAATGCTCGAAGATTTATAAAGGGGTTTTACTGAAATTTAAACCCTGTAGCTCATCGGGAAATTGATCAAAAACTCATTTTTGAAAAGATACGATTTTTGAAACTATTTTTTTAGAAACGATCGTTTTTTGACCAACTTCCCGATGAGCTACCTCATTCAAATTTTGTCCAAATAATCAGCAGAGGATTCTCTATAAATCCTCAAAATATCGTTCAAATCGGTCGTTGAATATTCGAGCTAGGATCGATTTAAGTGAAACAGACGGTATTTGGCTCTATTTCAAATTGTCTGGCGATAACAAAATAAATATCTGTCTGGTTTTATTCTCGTTAGAAGGGGAAATAACCGGTGAAAATTTCCTCATAATCGACCATGTTTTTCTAATAAAATCCACGTATAGTTACTATCATCTATAAATACTAAGAATACAACACACCTTTCGTGATAATCAATAAAACACTAAGCGAAAGGTGGCAAGATAAGCCGTGTGTTGTTCTATTTTCGCATTTAAAAACGTTTAAAAATTT
The DNA here is from genome assembly GCA_013841215.1 of Hycleus cichorii. NCBI lineage: Eukaryota > Metazoa > Arthropoda > Insecta > Coleoptera > Meloidae > Hycleus > Hycleus cichorii. Next base: position 12,760 of record JACDRQ010000314.1, on the reverse strand, counting down.
TTTCTGAAAAAGAGTAACGATTCGATATACACTCTCTCTAAATTTATCAATAACTTATTAATAGAATTCCGGTTTTATGAAGCTTTTATAAAAATTGAATTGAAGCCAAATTCTCGTTACGTATAGCACGATATTTTTAATAAATAACAACCATATTGTTTAAATTAAAACCGAAATATTCATCTGTCATTGATAAGAGATATCAGCGAATTTTTCTATATTTGTTATTATTAAAACCGTTTTATCTATCCACAATGTTATTGTTGACTGTGTAATTCTAATTAATTTAATGAAATTATAAGATCTCAATTGGAGTAATAGTAATCGTATTCTGTAACTTATTTCAGATCCGTTACCGTGGTAACGCTATTAATTTGGCCAACTACAATTGAATGACTAAAATCGAATTTACGAATAGTAACTTTGTAACGGTACAATTGTAATTGATCAAATCAGTAAGAGTGATCTATTGTACAGTTATAGAATACGACTATTAGATTGATTTAATTATAATCTTATCTAAAATTTTTGCCAAATCTTACTCTAATTGATAAAAGAAACACGTGTAAGATTTATGCTTTTTGTTTCATAAATATGCGAAAATAGTGTGGAATCAATCGAAAATAACTCTTCTATTAATTTTCAGATAACAACCGGCGACAATGATTTAGATAAGGATGAAGTGAATATAATTAGTGGTGCATTAGAATTGCGCAAAAAGACCGTAGCCGATGTAATGACAAAAATTGAGGATGTTTTCATGTTAGATTATGATGCAATATTAGATTTTGAAACTGTATCCGAAATTATGAAATCTGGTTATTCGCGTATACCTGTCTATGAAAAGAATCGTCAAAATATTGTAACGATGTTATATATAAAAGATTTAGCATTTGTTGATCCAGATGATAATACACCATTGAAAACATTATGTCAATTCTATCAAAATCCAATCAATTTCGTATTTGAAGATGTTACATTAGATGTAATGTTTCGAATATTTAAAGAGGGCAATAAAGGCCACATGGCGTTCGTACATCGTGTTAATAACGAAGGTGAAGGTGATCCATTTTATGAAACAATCGGTTTGATTACATTAGAAGATGTTATCGAGGAGTTGATCCAGGCGGAAATTATGGATGAAACCGATGTTGTCAGTACGTATTTCTACAATTCCAATCCAATGAAAAAGTGACATTACTATTGTCACTCAACAAATCCGTATACTTACCGAATAAAATTGTCTTTTCAGCTGATAATCGAACGAAACGCCGCAGAAATGCCGAACGCCGGCAAGATTTCACTTGTTTTGCTGAACGTAAGGGTGAAAGTAATAAAATTCGAATCAGTCCGCAGATGACATTGGTGGCTTTCCAATTCTTGAGCACATGTAATTTTCTAAATTTCTACAGGATGAGCCTATTTAAAGTTCTAATTGATGAAATTTGGTTTACTGGTGTTGTTCCCTATGAATTACGTCAGAAATTTTCATTGCATATTTAGATCTAGTCTGACCTTCATAGTTTTTCAGGAATTTTGGGTTTTTCTTCAGTTTTTAATACTTTGAAACATTACCACTAGACTAGCGAAATTAAATACTTCAGAAGTCAAAATTCCTGAAAAACTCAACGCTCAATCAATTTCAACATAGAATCTAAAATTACCATAGAAGCTGCAGCTGTCTTTTTGAAATAAGAAATAGATGGGCGAAATTTCAATCGATTGGGATTTCCATAGGCCATCCTGTTTAATTTTCTAAATTTCTACAGGATGAGCCTATTTAAAGTTCTAATTGATGGAATTTGGTTAACTGGTGTTCTCCCATATTTAGATTCTATTGGGACTTTATAGTTTCATAGTTTTTCTGGAATTTTAAGCTTTTCTTCAGTTTTTGGATAGAAAATTTATATTGTGCAAAACATTGCTCCTAGACTATCGAAATGAAACACTTCAGAAGTCAAAATTCCTGAAAAACTCAACGCTCAATCAATTTCAACATAGAATCTAAAATTACAATAGAAGCTGCAGCTGTCTATTTGAAATAAGAAATTGATTGGCGAAATTTCAATCGATTAGAATTTCCAGTCTATTTAAAGTTCTAATTGATGGAATTTGGTTTACTGGTGTTTTCCCCTATGAATTACGTCAGAAATTTTCATTGCATATTTAGATCTACTCTAGCTTTCATAGTTTTTCAGGAATTTTGGGTTTTGCTTCAGTTTTTAATTAGGAAATTTATATTCTTTGAAACATTACCACTAGAATAGCGAAATTAAACATTTCAGAAGTCGAAATTCCTGAAAAACTATCAACGCTCAATCAATTTCAACATAGAATCTAAAATTACAATATGCAGCTATCTATTTGAAATGAGACATAGATTGGCGAAATTTCAGTCGATTAGAATTTCCATTGGCCAGCCTCTTTAATTTTCTGAATTTCTACAGGATGAGCCGATTTAAAGTTCTAATTGATGGAAATTGGTTTACTGGTGTTTTCCCCTATGAATCACGTCTAGATTGCATATTTAGATCTAGTTTAACTTTCATAGTTTTTCAGGAATTTTGGGTTTTTCTTACTACACTAGCGATATTAAGCATTTCAGAAGTCGAAATTCCTGAAAAATTATCAACACTATATTATCAATTTCAACATAAAGTCTAAAATGACAATAAATTGCGAAATTTCAATCGATTAGAATTTCCATAGGCCATCCTCTTTATTCACCCTGTATTAATTTAAATTATTCGATTAAATTTGTAGCAATTGAACATTTCTCACCTAGCGTTATATCGGAAACGATATTGAAACGTTTATTGAAACAAGACGTGATTTATCACATAAAAAAATGCAAAGAATGGCGTACAGATCCATCGACAATCATTTATCAACAAGGCAAATCGGCCGATTATTTCGTTTTAATATTAGAAGGCCACATTGAAGTCAATATTGGTAGAGAGAATTTAACATTTGAAGGCGGCCCGTTTACATTCTTCGGTACACAAGCTTTAGTACAAAATATCGGCGTTGGTAATACTCTTAATATTATCATAAAATTCAATAATAATAAGAATTTGTTAATAGCTGAATCCCCATCAGGCCAAATATCGTCAACTCTAGGTAGTTTAGATTCGTTAAATTTGGACGCAATGTTACGCCACAGTTTCCAACCGGATTACACCGTTCGTGCTTGTACCGAAGTGATTTATTTGAAAATCAAACGAAGTCTCTATCTAGCCGCTAAACGGGCAACATTAATGGAACGTTCACAGCGCGACAATAGTGGTAATGAACATTTCGATGAAGAAGTCGATAAAATTCTCCATTATTTAGAAGATGAGGATGAAAGTAGCGGTAAACGTACGCCAGCCCGTAAACAATCGAAAACGGCAACAACAACGCACGGTTCCAATCATCAACTATCGCAAAATACAAGTCCACGTACACCGTCTTTATATTCGAATATGAGTCCGCCGCATCGGTTGAGTCAGCGCGATATTAACGGTTCGATCAAATCGAGTCCTGTTGATGATATACAGAATGTTAAAGAGGAGGAGGAGACGCAATTGTTAGACAAGAATTCATAACATTTATTTTGTTGTTGTTATATTTTATCGTCGGAAATCTTATTTATTGTGTACTTAAACTATTTACCCTTGGTTTTCGCCTATTTGTTTAGATTTAGAAATATTGTTGATGACATACCGTTAATAATTGTAGGATTTGTAGGCTTTATTCGTTAGTACCTTTGACAAGTTATATTAATTTTTATATACTATAAATTAATCGGTTTCAATTAACTAAGATTTATAGAGAAAAACAATCCGCCTAATATTTTTATATAAGTTCCATTGTCTGTACTTAAAATTGTTTATCATTTAAATTAAAGCTGCGAATTTTGTTCACTTTCATTTTGTAAGTTTACGCGGAAATTGTATCGATCTTGTTGAATAAACGATGGGTATTACTGTTAATTCGTATAGAATTAAACCTTCAGTCGTATTCTGTAATTTTGTAGATCCGTTACCTTGACAACGTCATGGTAATGGAGCTACAAGTTAACGACTTGTTCCTCTCCAAAGGTTGTTTCGATATTCGGCAATTTCTCCTAGTGACTTTATTTCAAGTTAAATTAAATATAAATTAATTTGGTTTTTCGACAAAAACATAAGTTAATTGTTATTGTACATAAACTCGACTATAATAAATCAATCGTTAATTAAATTAAAAAAATATTCTCTTGAAACACAATTCACTCCTTTTAAAACATTGTAGAAGTACATCGAACAATACAAATCAATTGGAATTAGACAAAGTTAAATACTTTCTTGTATCACTGGATTATAATGCCAATATTTGATTAAAGATAATTGAAAATTAATCGTTATTTAAATTAAGTATAGATTGGGTATCTAATAGATCACCACCAGTAAGTAGAATACTAAATGGCACTAACAAACGATTATTACCGCTATTACCACACAAATTATCATTATTCGAATAACTAAACGGATAGAAACTATTGACTTTCTTCAATAATTCCAAACATTCTTCTTTATTACGATCTAATCTACCGTTGATTTCGCCCGTATGGAGACGTTGTTGTAATTGTAAAATTTCCGAAACGACATACCGATTGAATAAGTCGATTTGTGGCCGACCTCCATTACGTATTTCTAAGTCAGGTAACCAACGATAATAGCACTGCAACCAGATGTCTAATTGTGAGATATTCGTACCGGGATGGAGGATTTCTTTGAAACTATCATCGTATAGAGGATTACAAAACAGGCTGATGTCTTTCTCGTTGAATTGCTCGCGCCAGTCCCACATACTGCGCAATATCAGCGGACCATGGCCGGTATTTGTACCCTGAAACAGTCACAATTGAATAAAATATAAGGGGTGACACGGTAATTTTCGTCGTAAGGTGATCTTTGACAATGTAGGTCGTTTCTTGTTTCAACTACTCGACTATTGTGGCCCTGGTGGAGATTCAACAACTCGCTCTAGATTTTCATGGATGTGGCGTGCGACAAAGCGGTTTCTCGCCTGTTTTCCAAACGGGTTCTAATACTCTTTCTAATTGCAATAGTTTCGAAAATAGGCGTGTTATCAATTATTAAATTTAGCATCGTTTGGACACCATATAGAATGCAAGTCCTTCGATTTTCGGCAATTTTCCGGAAAATTAGTAGGCCGCTTGGAAAATTTCTTGGAGATTTGGAAAGCGCTTTCCGTTTTCGATGTACTGTGCAAAAATCATTCGTAAATCTATAAAATTGCGTCAATTATCAGTAAAAATATAGAAAAATGTCCAAAAATAAGGGAAAAATTAGAGTTTCGGCTATAAGTTCAAATTACAATGAAATTTTCCAAAATGAAAAACTTTCTCTAATACTCCTTGAAATGCTCTTTCCAATGTTGTTTGATTTTTCGCAATATTTATGAAAATAAGCAAGTAATCGATTATTAAAAATTGGTATTGTTTGGACAGCAAAACTAGAAGAGGTGTAATGCAAGCTTTTTTGGCAATTTTCCGGAAAATTAGCATACCCATTGGAAAATTTCTTAGAGATTTGGAAAGCTCTTTCCATTTCTTATGAACTACGCAAAAATCATACGGAAATCTATAAAATTGGGTAAATTATGAGCAACAATATAGAAAAATGTGCAAAAATAAATAAAAAATCATGCTCCTAGAGTTTCGTCTATAAATTCAAATTCCAGTGAAATTTTCCAAAATGAAAAACTTTCTCTAATACTCCTTGAAATGCTCTTTCCAATGTTGTTTGACTTTTCGCAACACTTTTGAAAATAAGCAAGTAATCGATTATTAAAAATTGGTATTGTTTGGACACCAAAACGAGAACAAGTGTAATAAAAGATCTTCCATTTTTTGCAATTTCCCGGAAAATTAGCAAATCGATTGGAAAATTTCTTAAGGATTTGGAAAGCGTTTTCTATTTCTTATAAACTGTGCAAAAATCATAAATAAATCTATAAAATTGGGTAAATTATGAGCAACAATATAGAAAAATGTGCAAAAAAAAGGGAAAAATTATGCTCCTAGAGTTTCGTCTATAAATTCAAATTCCAATGAAATTTTCCAAAATGAAAAACTTTCTCTAATACTCCTTGAAATGCTCTTTCCAATGTTGTTTGACTTTTCGCAACACTTTTGAAAATAAGCAAGTAATCGATTATTAAAAATTGGTATTGTTTGGACACCAAAACGAGAACAAGTGTAATAAAAGATCTTCCATTTTTTGCAATTTCCCGGAAAATTAGCAAATCGATTGGAAAATTTCTTAAGGATTTGGAAAGCGTTTTCTATTTCTTATAAACTGTGCAAAAATCATAAATAAATCTATAAAATTGGGTAAATTATGAGCAACAATATAGAAAAATGTGCAAAAAAAAGGGAAAAATTATGCTCCTAGAGTTTCGTCTATAAATTCAAATTCCAATGAAATTTTCCAAAATGGAAAACTTTCTCTAATACTCCTTGAAATGCTCTTTCCAATGTTGTTTGACTTTTCGCAACACTTTTGAAAATAAGCAAGTAATCGATTATTAAAAATTGGCATTGTTTGGACACCAAAACGAGAAGAGGTTTAATAAAAACTCTTCTTTTTGGCAATTTCCCGGAAAATTAGCAAACGGATTGGAAAATTTCTTAGAGATTTGGAAAGCACTTTCCATTTCTTATGAACTACGCAAAAATTATACGGAAATCTATAAAATTGGGTAAATTATGAGCAACAATATAGAAAAATGTGCAAAAATAAATAAAAAATCATGCTCCTAGATTTTTGGCTATAAATTCAAATTCCAGTGAAATTTTCCAAAATTGAAAACTTTCTCTAATAGTCCTTGAAATACCCTTTCTGATGCTGTTTGATTTATCGCAATACTTTTGAAAATAAACAAATAATCGAATATTAAAAATTGGTTGGACACTAAAACGAAAAGAGGTCTAATAAAACCTCATCTTTTTGGAAATTTCCCGGAAAATTAGTAAACGGATTGGGAAATTTCTTAGAGATGTGGAAAGCGCTTTCCATTTCTTATCAACCATGCAAAAATCATTTGTAAATCTATAAAATTGGGTAAACTATGAGCAACAATATAGAAAAATATGCAAAAATAATGAAAAATCATGCTTCTAGATTTTCGTCTATAAACTCAAATTCCAGTGAAATTTTCCACAATGAAAAACTTTCTCTAATACTCCTTGAAATGCTCTTTCCAATGTTGTTTGATTTTTCGCAATATTTATGAAAATACGCAAGTTATCGATTATTAAAAATTGGCATTGTTTGGACACCAAAACGAGAAGAGGTTTAATAAAAACTCTTCTTTTTGGAAATTTCCCGGAAAATTAGCCAACGGATTGGAAAATTTCTTAGAGATTTGGAAAGCGCTTTCCATTTCTTATGAAATATGCAAAAATCATTTGTAAATGTATAAAATTGGGTAAATTATGAGCAACAATATAGAAAAATATGCAAAAATAAGGAAAAAATCATGCTCCTAGATTTTCGTCTGTAACCTCAAATTCCAGTGAAATTTTCCACAATGAAAAACTTTCTCCAATACTCCCTGAAATGCTCTTTCCAATGTTGTTTGATTTTTCGCAATAATATTGAAAATAAGCAAGTAATCGATTATTAAAAATTGGCATTGTTTGGACACCAAAACGAGAAGAGGTCTAATAAAATCTTTTCTTTTTGGCAATTTCCCGGAGAATTAGCAAACGGATTGGAAAATTTCTGAAAGATTTGGAAAGCGCTTTCCATTTCTTATGAACTACGCAAAAATCATACGGAAATCTATAAAATTGGGTAAATTATGAGCAACAATATACAAACTGTGCAAAAACAGAAAAAAATATGCTCCTAGTTTTGTTTATAAATTCAAATTCCGGTGAAATTTTCCAAAATGCGAAACTTTCTTTAATGCTCCCTAAAATGCTCTTTCTGATGCTGTTTGATTTTTCGCAATACTTTTGAAAATAAGCAAGCAATCGATTATTAAAAATCGGCATTATTTCGACACCTAATAATAAAAACTTTTCAATTTTTGTCAATTTTCCGGAAAATTAGCAAACCGATTGGAAAATTTCTTGAAAATTTAAAAAGCCCTTTCTATTTCCTATAAACTCTATCAGAATCATTGAAAAATAAACAACCTTGTTTAAATTATGAGGAAAATTATAAAAATAATGAAAAATATTACGGAGAACATGCTTCAGAATTTTCCTCTGCAACTCGAAATTCAATCGGAATTTTCCGAAACGCAAGACGATTTTAGAGCCACCTTAAAATTCTCTTTTTAAAACTGTTGTAAAATTTGAAATATTTCGAAAAACAAGCGAAAAACGCCTCATCAAAAATTCAATTAGATTTCATAATTTAAATTCAAAAGGCAAAGGCATGGGCCTCCCAAAGGCGGGTAGTCCCAGCCTATCCTCCCTGTCCAGTCCGGGCCTGCTTGTCGGTAATGTAGATTACAGTCGTAGTTACCGACTGGTACATAAACTGTGAAAATTTAAAGTTTCTTTCAGGATTTATGAAATTCTAGAAAATATCTAAAAATTCACGATAAACGACAGTAATCTGCATTACCGACAAACGGTTGAAACAAGAACAAAATCACAACTTACTGCGAGGTGAATTACCGTAGTAAACCCGATATTTCGTTATTAATAAAATTACCACTTCGGCTAAAACGCGATCGTGTTCACAATTGAACAGACAAGTATCAAATATTGAAATATGTACAGAATCCCAAATTGTCGTCAAATAAGTTTCGCTAATTTGAAACGCTGTCGGATATTGTTGTAATAATTGCCATACACAATCCAAAAACAATAAAAATATCGGCGACGGTTCTATATCTTTATCCAATATATGACCTAAACGATAAGCAAACGGATGGCCCATTACCACCCAGTCTTTCTGGATTAACGATTGAAATCCATATTTTGTACGAAAATACGGATCCAAAATCAATTGTGTTAAACTTGAAATAACACAATTCAAATCTTGGCCATTGCCTTCTTGTAGCACCACCGTACGATTATTATTGGCGATTTGTTCTGAAGCTTCTACAGCTTTCGTTAAACATATCGAAACGTTTAATAGCCATTTAGTTGAATCTAAAAGACCATAGAATTTGAAATCTTGATTTTTAAACACTCGTATACTATCAGGGATGCATAATTCGCGTAATTTTAGATAACTAATCTGGATATCTTTCGGTGACGGACAATCTTTCATCAAATCGATAATATGCGGCTGTTTCTTATCCGGATGACTCTTCCTAATATGTTCTAATAGAATATTCTCTTGTGTACGATCGGGTAATACTGTCGGTAATAAATCAGCCATACGAACTAAAGCTGCACCATTAACAGTCCCCCATACCCACAACGGACAATAACGATTCCGGAAATATTCAATCGACGACGATAATAGACTATCAGTAACTGATTGGGGCACAATCAATGTTGATAATAGAGTCTGTGATGTTTGGTAATTCTCGTTGATAACAGAGGGGCGCCAATTTTTACACCTCGTACGGTCTAATTCGCGTTTCCAATCGTCGCGTTTACGAAACAAACGCACCTCTTTCAGTAGAGCTGTACCAATATACGGCTCCCTAAAATTACAATTATTACAAAATTATTAAATTTATCAAATTTAACAATACTTATAATCGTAAGCGAATAGTAAACTGTGCCGTTTCGGGTAACAATGGTGCAATAAAGCGTTCGTTATATTCTTGCCGCTGTCTTTATCCGACAGTTTAAAATTCAATTCGAAATAGCGCATATTCTTACAAATAATCAACAATTCTTTAATTTTCCCACTAATACTCTGGCCTGGTAACAGTTTTTTCTTGGTGCGATCGCCGATTTGATAGATTGTATCAATGGAAGACAAACACACATCACTAGGACCTAACAATAGATTCTGTTGATAACAATCCTCATCCGGTTTATCGTCGTGTACAAAATTGATGAACGATAATTTGAATGTCGTTACGGTTAAAATACCAAGTGTCGCCTTCTTTCGGTCGGTTAAAGGGGCGTACAATAAAACCCGTTTGGCTTCGCATACTAGCGTTTCACCATCTAGGAATTTTGTACGTTGTTCATCTGGTAGATTAATCGACTGGAAATTAACAAAATAAATAAATTCGGTGGAAATTATACAAAAAAAACACCCACTTCTAAATCATCGTCGTCGACAATATAACTTTTAAAACTCGAATCTTTAGCGTCTATCATTTTGTACACTAATTTCTAAATTCTATTCACAATTAAAATAAACTCATATTCTTATTTGTTATCTTTGGTAGAATTCTAAAATTGATAAAAATTTTCTTCCAGAAGTTTAACAAAAAAATTTCGAGGTTATGTTGTTGTCAATTCGTCTAGGGAATTTCGTTTCGCACCAACTACAATCGGACAAATCCATCGCCGATTAGTCGCCATAATTGTGAATCACACAAATCAACTGGTTAATTGGAAATTCGAATTTTGTAGGTTAGGTTCTGCAAAATATTTATTTAAATTACGAATTCCATTATAATTTACGAAATTATTATATTAATTGGCTCAAATTTCCAAGAATTTATTTAATGGTTTCATTAGAATAATTCGTCGATTTACTGGAATTTTCTGGGGGAATAAGTCCCTATTTTAGGTTAGATCCGGTAATTCGATAGAAATTCGCAAATTAACGCAATTAAACCAATTTAGCTAAATTATAGGAATTTACAAGGTTATTCTAATATCAATTTCATTAACATTACAATTAGTCGGATAATTGTATATTAAATTGACACTTATAATTTAGTTGTCTTATTGGAAATTTGGTGATAAATCGAAAATCACCAAACCGATTATAGGTTAGGTCTTTTCGATGTTTGTTTAATTGATAAAATTTGAATTTAATTGAATTGTACAATGTTGGATTATAAAATTGATCAATTTCTCAGTAAAAACTGCATAAAAACAAGGTAATTTCGGGTTATTTCTGTAAAAATTTGCATATTTCAAATAATTGGTTTGTCTTCGAAGATTGTTGAATTAAAATTATCCATTTTAGACCGAATGCTGGACCAGGAGTTTGGTTGCTGTTCCTACTACCATTAGCAATAATTGTAACATTTATTCAACAATCAATAATCGCTACAACGGCGTATAAATTAACAACGTTATTGTCGTTTGGTTTATTGTTGAATTCTTGCCTCTTTTTGTACGAAATTAACAATAATAGAAGACTGAAATTTTACAGTTTGGGGTCGATCTTCAATAGTCTACTAGTCGCAAGTTTATTCCATTTATGTCTTCATAGAGGTGCGATTTTTTTATTGGAATAACTGAAATTTTTTGGATCTTCTAGGTTTGCTGTTCTGTCTATGGAGTGGTATTTGTTCGACGATAATCCATCAAGAATTTTATTTATTTGTATTGAAACAATTACCGAATTGTTTTACACTGGGCGAGGCGGCTATTTGTAGCCAAAGTTTCACAATTTTCGCCTATTCCACACTTGTTAATTGTTCAAATAATTCGGAAAAACCACCAAATGGTGTCGTGCAAATTTCCACAACGATTATCCAACAGGGACTGACGGCAATCGCTCTAATTATCCTCTTATCCTACTTGTTCAAAATACGAAATCCTCTAATTTTCTACACGATTACAGTTTTGGTATTATTCCTGCATATTTTTGTATTGTTACCGGTTTTAATCCAACGTAATCCTATTGTCTGGATTTTCGAGCAAATTCTGCACGATTTCTTCGACGTAAGTCGATTTGTTGGCGTTAATTCGAGTATTTTAAAGTCTGATTTTAGAGGAAAGTAATTCTATTTTGGTCAATTTGTAGTCTGCTCGGTGTTGTTGCCGTTTCCCGTCAGATTAAAAAAGCCAAAAAAGCGACAACAGTAACGAGGAAAATCTTCCACATCCTCGCGATATTCGTCTTCATTTCCGGTTTATTGTACAATTGTTCCTTCCTGTATCTGGCCAGTGGCGTGGTCCTTGGTGTTTTCTTAATGTTGGAAGTAAGATCTCTCTACTATACATTTGTTTGATTGATTTTCTTCAATAATGGAATAGTTGTTGAGAATTTTAGAGATGCCACCGCTACATGAGTGTTTACAAGACGGTTTGATTGTGTATGGTGATGAGAAAGATTGTGGTATAATCGCATTAACTCCGATTTATTTACTGGTCGGTTGTTCGTTACCGTTATGGTTGCATCCATCGCCGTGCGATTTAACCAATTCGACAATTTTCAATCTTTTGCCATTATTGAGCGGTATTCTAACGATTGGTATCGGCGATACAACAGCTAGTTTTATTGGTTACAACTACGGTAAACATAAATGGAGGAATTCGAAGAAATCGATTGAAGGCACATTGAGTTGTGTTACAAGTCAATGTTTTACTGTTTATCTATTCATAAGTTTTGGTAATTTTTTTCAATTTGTAAACGTAGAGGTTTAATTATGGTGTTTGTTTTTTTAGGTTTTTTAAAGTTGCAAAATTTCGATTATATACGAGTTATTTTCGGTATTTTAATTACATCAATTGTTGAAGCTAAAACGGATCAAGTTGACAATTTAATATTACCACTTGTTATGTATATTATTCTTGTTTAATTGTTTTAAACATGAACTTGATAATTTTGATTGTTTGAATTACCCGCGAAATTGCAATTGAAATGTGCTGCCTCTT
>JACDRQ010000313.1:0-71426 GCA_013841215.1 Hycleus cichorii | reverse complement strand
ACATGTTTACCGGAATATCAAGGAGATCCTTATCAAGGCTGTCGTCCAGAATGCGTTCTTAACAATGATTGTCCAAGAGATAAAGCTTGTATTAATCAAAAATGTCGTGATCCATGCCCAGGAGTTTGTGGCCAAAATGCCCAATGCAACGTGATCAATCACATTCCAATGTGTTCTTGTATTGAAGGTTACACAGGCAATGCCTTTGTATTATGTAACAAGATTCCACCATCATTACCTCAAAATCCATGTCAACCTTCACCATGCGGCCCAAATTCACAATGTCGTGAAATTAATGGTCAAGCTGTTTGTTCTTGTGTTCCTGGTTTTATTGGAAGTCCACCAACTTGTAGACCAGAATGCACAACAAGCTCTGAATGTCCACTTACTAAAGCATGCGTTAATCAGAAATGTATCGATCCATGTCCGGGAACTTGTGGTCTCAATGCTAAATGTCAAGTTATAAATCACAATCCTATTTGCAGTTGTCCAGCCGGATATACTGGTGATCCGTTCACTAGATGTATCCAAAAATGTAAGTTGCATCGAGAAAATAATTGCCACATTCTAAATTAATCGAATTATAGCTGAAGAGCCGGTAATTGTACCAACAAATCCTTGTCAACCATCACCATGTGGTGCAAATTCACAATGCCGTGAAATTAATGGCTCCCCATCATGTTCGTGCTTACCTGAATTTATAGGATCACCACCAAATTGTCGACCTGAATGTATCAGTAACTCTGAATGTCCTTCTAATCTAGCGTGTATTAATCAGAAATGCAAAGATCCTTGTCCAGGAACTTGTGGTCAAAATGCCGAATGTCGTGTAGTCAGTCATACGCCGCAATGTGTATGTATTGGTGGTTATGAAGGAGATCCATTTATTGCCTGCCAACAACAACGTATGTTTTATTTAAACTATAAATCTATAACAAGTATTATAAAAATTCGATCTCCTTTAGTACCACGACCGGTCGAACGACCAACTCCTTGTTTGCCATCACCATGTGGTCCAAACGCAATTTGTCGCGAACAAAATGGTGCAGGTGCTTGTGTATGTCAACCCGAATATGTCGGTAATCCATATGAAGGTTGTCGACCGGAATGTATCCACAACTCCGATTGTCCATCGAATTTAGCTTGTATTAATCAGAAATGTAAAGACCCATGTCCTGGAACGTGCAGTCCAAATGCGCAATGTCAAGTTATAAATCACACACCTACATGTACTTGTCTACCAGGATATACTGGTGATCCATTCCGTTATTGTAACCAATTGCCAGCACGTAAGTTATTTATCTATAAACTCTTAATAAAGGTTCTAAGCAACGATAATTTTACGTACAGCTGTAGAAAAAGAACCGATAAAGAATCCATGCCAACCTTCACCATGTGGACCGAATTCACAATGTAGAGAAGTAAATAACCAAGCAGTATGTTCGTGCTTACCAAATTATTCCGGTAGTCCACCTGGATGCCGTCCAGAATGTACAGTTAGTTCAGAATGTCCACAAATTAAAGCTTGTATTAATCAAAAATGTATCGATCCATGTCCTGGAACATGTGGACTTAATGCAAATTGTAAAGTTATTAATCATAGCCCAATTTGTAGCTGCGAATTCAACTTTACAGGCGATCCTTTCATGAGATGTTTGCCTATACCTCGTAAGATTTCTTAATAATTTCACCAATAATGCTGAGCCTAATGTAAAGTTTTTATTACAGCACCAGCACCAATATTATTACCGATAAATCCTTGCGTACCTTCACCATGTGGTCCAAATTCACAATGTAGAGAAATTAATGAAATACCATCATGTTCATGTTTACCAAACTATATCGGAAATCCACCAAATTGTCGTCCAGAATGTACAATAAATTCAGAATGTTCAAGTAATTTAGCCTGTATTCGAGAAAAATGTCAGGATCCTTGTCCTGGATCTTGTGGAACTAATGCTCAGTGTAACGTTATTAATCATACACCATCTTGTACTTGTATTGACGGCTATATTGGAGATCCGTTTAGTTATTGCCAACCTAAACCACAAGAAATTGAGCCAGTCGTAACAGATCTTTGTAATCCATCGCCTTGTGGCCCTAATACCAAATGTGACAATGGAATCTGTACTTGTCTACCAGAATATTTCGGTGATGCATATGCAGGATGCCATCCTGAATGCATTTTAAATAATGATTGTCCAAGAGATAAAGCTTGTATTAGACAAAAATGTCAAGATCCTTGCCCAGGAACCTGTGGACAAAATGCTGAATGTTCTGTTGTCAATCACATTCCAATGTGTTCTTGTATTGAAGGTTACACAGGCAATGCCTTTGTATTGTGTAACAAGATTCCGCCATCACTACCTCAAAATCCGTGCCAACCTTCACCATGTGGTCCAAATTCACAATGTCGTGAAATTAATGGTCAAGCGGTTTGTTCTTGTGTTCCTGGTTTTATTGGAAGTCCACCAACTTGTCGACCGGAATGTGTTACCAGTTCAGAATGTTCCCTTAATAAAGCTTGTATAAATCAAAAGTGCATCGATCCATGCCCTGGTACTTGTGGATTTAATGCCAATTGTCAAGTTGTTAATCATAATCCAATCTGTAGTTGTCCGGTAGGAACAACTGGTGATCCATTTATAAGATGTTCACCACTACGTAAGATATCTGTCTATAATTTAGAAGGCTTTGTTGATAACTTAATTTCTAATATTACAGCACCGGTACTACCAGAACCTATAAATCCATGTCAACCATCACCTTGTGGACCCAATTCTCAATGTCGCGAAGTAGGCAACGCTCCGTCATGTTCTTGTTTACCTGAATTTATCGGAACACCACCAAATTGCCGTCCGGAATGTGTCAGTAATACTGACTGTCCATCAAATTTGGCTTGTATTAATCAAAAATGTAAAGATCCATGTCCTGGTGTATGTGGTCAAAATGCTGAATGTCGGGTAGTTAGCCATACACCAAATTGCGTTTGCTTGGCCAATTTCGAAGGCAATCCATTCATACAATGTATCGAAAAAATTGTAATTCCTGTTCAAGAAAGACCAACACCTTGTGTTCCATCACCTTGCGGTGCTAACGCTATATGCCGTGAACAAAATGGAGCTGGTTCATGTAGTTGCTTACCTGAATATTTAGGAAATCCTTATGAAGGCTGCCGACCGGAATGTACACTAAACTCTGATTGTCCATCAAACTTAGCATGCATAAAAAATCGTTGTCAAGATCCATGTCCAGGAACTTGTGGCCAGAATGCCGAGTGTCAAGTTATTAACCATTTGCCATCATGCTTATGTCTTCCTGACCATAGTGGAGATCCATTCAAGTATTGCATCAGGATTATAGTCAATGAAATACCTCAGCCCCAAAATCCATGCCAACCAAGTCCTTGTGGACCAAATTCACAATGTCGTGAAGTAAATGGACAGGCAGTTTGTTCCTGTTTACCAGAGTATATTGGCAGTCCACCAGCTTGTCGACCAGAATGTGTTGTTAGTACTGAATGTCCACAAAATAAAGCATGTATCAACCAAAAATGTGGTGATCCATGTCCTGGAACTTGTGGTTTAAATGCAAATTGTCAAGTCGTAAATCACAGCCCAATTTGTAGTTGCCAATCTGGATATACTGGTGATCCATTCAGTCGCTGTTATGTTATACCAACACCTCCACCTCAACCAAAACCACCAACACCAATAAACCCGTGTGTACCCTCACCATGTGGTCCAAACTCTGAGTGTCGCGATATTAACGGTGTTCCTTCGTGTTCCTGTTTATTGAATTATATTGGAAGTCCACCAAATTGTCGTCCAGAATGTATTATCAATTCAGAATGTCCGAGTAATTTGGCTTGCATTCGAGAAAAATGCCGTGATCCTTGTCCTGGATCTTGTGGAGCTGGTGCTGTATGTAATGTATTCAACCATAATCCAAGTTGCAGCTGTCCTGAAGGATACACAGGCGATCCATTTAGTTATTGTCGTATTAAACCTCAAGAAGAGGAACCAGTTAAAACGGACCCATGTAATCCATCACCTTGTGGTCCTAATGCTCAATGCAACAATGGAGAGTGTACCTGTTTACCAGAATATCAAGGAGATCCTTATAGAGAATGTCGACCGGAATGTGTTCTCAATAATGATTGCCCCAGGAATAAGGCCTGCATACGAAATAAATGTCAAGATCCTTGTCCAGGAATATGTGGCCAAAATGCTGAGTGTACAGTTATTAATCATATACCAACTTGTACTTGTACTGAGGGCTATACAGGAAATGCTTTCGTCTTATGCAGTCTTACACCAAAACCAATACCTCAAAATCCATGTAATCCATCACCATGTGGACCGAATTCACAATGTCGTGAAATTAACGGGCAAGCTGTTTGTTCTTGTGTTCCTGGTTTTATTGGAAGTCCACCAACTTGTCGTCCAGAATGTGTTACCAGTTCAGAATGTTCTCTTGATAAAGCTTGTGTGAATCAGAGATGTATTGACCCATGTCCTGGAACTTGTGGCTTGAATGCTCTCTGTCAAGTGGTTAATCATAATCCAATTTGTAGTTGTCCAACAAAATATTCAGGCGATCCTTTCACTCGATGTGAACCAATTAGTAAGACTAAATTTATCTATGAGATTCATCCAATTTTTAATTGAACTATTTTAGTTGAAGCTGTTATAATTCCAACAAATCCTTGTCAGCCATCGCCATGCGGTCCAAATTCACAATGTCGTGAAATTAATGGCTCTCCGTCATGTTCATGTTTACTAGAATTCATCGGATCTCCACCTAATTGTAAACCGGAATGTGTCAGTAATTCTGAATGTCCAAATCATTTAGCGTGTATTAACCAAAAATGTAAGGATCCATGTCCAGGCATTTGCGGCCAAAATGCTGAATGTCGGGTTGTTAGCCATACACCAAACTGTGCTTGTATTCAGGGCTACATAGGGGATCCTTTCAATTATTGCCGTACCAGTGGTAAATATCTAAATACCATAGTCGTCATTGTTTCTAATTATTATTCTTTAAGCAGACTTGAAACCAGCAGAATTTATCAATCCTTGCTTCCCATCTCCATGCGGTACCAATGCTGTCTGTCGTGAACAAAATGGAGCAGGATCTTGTACATGCTTACCAGACTATCTTGGCAATCCATATGAAGGATGTAGGCCTGAATGTACATTAAACTCAGATTGTCCATCAAATAAAGCTTGTGTTCGAAATAAATGTCATGATCCATGTCCAGGAACATGCGGTCAAAATGCTGAATGTCACGTATTGAACCATTTACCCTCTTGCACTTGTTTACAAGGATACACCGGAGATCCTTTCAGATTTTGCAACAGAATCCTACCACAAGAAGAAAGTAAGTTCATTCACACTTCTAAAGGATGTACACATTTATCGTTTAAAATATTACAGAGAAACCTGAACCATGTAATCCTAATCCATGTGGCCCAAATTCGCAATGTCGTGAAGTTAATGGCCAAGCAGTTTGTTCCTGTTTACCAAATTATATAGGAAATCCACCAGGTTGTCGTCCAGAATGTGTTGTCAGTTCAGAATGTCCACAAGATCGTGCTTGTGTTAATCAAAAATGTATCGACCCATGCCCTGGAACCTGCGGATTAAATTCTAGATGTAATGTTATCAATCATAGTCCAATTTGCAGTTGTCAAACAGGCTACACCGGTGATCCATTTACTAGATGTTTCTCAATACCACGTAATACTAACATGCTACAAATTAATGGGAGATATGTTAATGTAAATACAATTTCAGCTCCACCAAAAGAACCTGTACAGTTTAATTTAACAAACCCATGTCTACCTTCGCCATGCGGCTTATATTCAATATGCCAAGATTTCAATGGTTCTCCATCATGTTCTTGTATTAGTAACTACATCGGAAGTCCACCTAATTGCCGGCCTGAATGTACCATTAATTCAGAATGTACAAGTAATTTGGCTTGTATTCGAGAAAAATGTCGAGATCCTTGTCCAGGATCATGTGGTGCTAGTGCCCATTGCAATGTAATTAATCATATCCCAAGTTGTACATGCCCTGAAGGTTACACCGGTGATCCATTTAGTTATTGTCAAATAGCACCACCACGTAAGACATTATCTTTAAATGTACAAAATTAAATAGTACCAAATACATTTTATTTTAGCACCACAACCGAAACCAACAGATCCATGCTATCCAAATCCATGTGGATCAAATGCACAATGTAATAATGGAATTTGTACATGCCTGCCAGAATATCAAGGAGATCCTTATAGAGAATGTCGTCCGGAATGTTTATTGAATATAGAATGCCCTAAAAATAAAGCATGTATTAGAAACAAATGCCAAGATCCTTGCCTAGGCACATGCGGTCAAAATACTGAATGTACTGTCATCAACCATATACCAACTTGTACTTGTCTTGAAGGATATACAGGAAATGCCTTCGTTTTATGCACTCCGGTACCACCTCCTTTACCTAAGAATCCTTGTAATCCTTCTCCTTGTGGTCCAAATTCACAATGTCGTGAAATTAATGGACAAGCTGTTTGCTCCTGTGTTCCTGGCTATATTGGTGCTCCTCCAACATGTCGTCCTGAATGTGTCTCATCCTCTGAATGTCCCCTTGATAAAGCTTGTATCAATCAAAAATGTATCGATCCTTGTCCTGGAACTTGTGGAATAAATGCCCGATGTCAAGTTGTCAACCATAATCCTATTTGTAGTTGTATGAACCGATACAGTGGCGATCCTTTCGTGCGCTGTGAACCAATTATAGAACGTCCAATTCCACCTATCAATCCTTGCAGTCCGTCACCTTGTGGACCAAATTCCCAATGTAAAGATATTAATGGCGCACCATCTTGTTCTTGTTTACCTGAATTTATAGGAGCTCCACCAAACTGTCGTCCTGAATGTGTTAGTAATTCTGAATGCTCGTCACATTTGGCTTGCATTAACCAGAAATGTAGAGATCCCTGCCCTGGTAGTTGTGGTCAAAATGCCGAATGTCGCGTCGTCAGTCATTCGCCAAATTGTGTTTGCCTAGCAGGATATTCAGGCAATCCATTCCAAATATGTTTCCAACCAGAAGGTACCTAAAATACGAATTAATTACAATCAAGCTGATTTTTAACGTTTTAGTGGTTAAACCAGTTGAGATTACAAACCCTTGCAATCCATCACCTTGTGGACCGAATGCTATTTGTAAAGAACGCAATGGTGCCGGAGCTTGTGTTTGTTTACCGGAATATTTAGGAAATCCCTATGAAGGCTGTCGTCCAGAATGTGTTCTAAATTCAGACTGTCCATCCAATCTAGCTTGTCAGAACCAAAAATGTAAAGATCCATGTCCGGGAGCTTGCGGTCAAAATGCAGAGTGTCAAGTTGTTAATCATTTACCAACTTGCACTTGCATCCTTGGATTTACTGGTGATCCATTTAATTATTGTAACAGAATACCACAGGAAGAACGTAAGAATATTTAGTAGTCTCTGTGAAAGTTTTTTGCTAATTTTGCGTATATTCTTTAGCGAAACCTCTACCACAAAATCCTTGCCAACCAAACCCCTGCGGACCAAATTCTCAATGCCGTGAGGTTAATAACCAAGCCGTATGCTCATGTTTACCAAACTATATAGGAAGTCCGCCAAGTTGCCGTCCGGAATGTGTAGCTAGTTCTGAATGTCCCTTAGATAAAGCGTGTGTCAATCAAAAATGCGTTGATCCTTGCCCTGGAACTTGTGGATTAAATGCCAGATGCCAAGTTGTTAATCATAGCCCAATTTGTAGTTGTGAATTAGAATTTACCGGTGATCCATTTACCCGATGTTACACAACGCCTAAACCACAACCACAACCAGATATACCAGTAGAGATAAATCCATGTGTACCTACACCATGTGGACCAAATTCCCAATGTAGAAATATTGGAGGAAATCCATCGTGTTCGTGTTTGCCCAATTATATCGGATATCCACCTAAATGTAGACCTGAATGTACTATAAATTCAGAATGTCCACAAAATCAAGCTTGTATCAACGAAAAATGTAAAGATCCATGTCCAGGCTCTTGCGGAATATCGGCTT
This sequence comes from Hycleus cichorii, assembly GCA_013841215.1. Taxonomy (NCBI): domain Eukaryota; kingdom Metazoa; phylum Arthropoda; class Insecta; order Coleoptera; family Meloidae; genus Hycleus; species Hycleus cichorii. The sequence continues at coordinate 63,312 of JACDRQ010000313.1, read as the reverse complement.
TATGCGATGTAATTAATCATAATCCAATTTGTTCATGTCCTGTGGGTTATGAGGGTGACGCATTCTTGTACTGTAATTTGAAACCTTTTACACCAAGTAAGTTTTTTATTTTACACATTTAGGGATTTGTTTAATTTGCGGTTATTTTAGCACCAACTCGAGATCTTTGCAATCCAAATCCTTGTGGATTTAATGCTCTATGTGATAATGGTACATGTACATGTATAACAGAGTACCATGGTGATCCTTATAGAGAATGTCGTCCGGAATGCGTATTGAATAATGATTGTCCTAAAGATAAAGCTTGTATACAAAACAAATGTAAAGATCCTTGTCCCGGAACTTGTGGTACTAACGCCGAGTGTACTGTATTTAATCATTATCCATCTTGCACATGTATAGACCGATATACAGGCGATCCGTTCGTTTTATGTTCACCAATACCAGTAGAACAACCACCAGTAAACCCATGCCAACCAAGCCCTTGTGGACCATATTCACAATGTCGTCAAATTAACGGCCAAGCAATATGTTCTTGTTTAGTTGGCTATATAGGAAGTCCACCAACTTGTCGGCCGGAATGTATTTCAAGTACCGAATGTCGATTGAATCAAGCTTGTATTAATCAAAAATGTGTTGATCCATGTCCGGGAACTTGCGGAATTGGTGCAAATTGTCAAGTTGTTAATCATAATCCAATTTGTACATGTCCACCACGATATTCAGGCGATCCATTTATAAAATGTCGTGTAATTGATATAGAAGAACGACCACGGCCTGTTGTAGTGCCACCTGAAAATCCATGCCGACCGAACCCTTGCGGTCCAAATTCACAATGTGAACCAACTCAAAGTGGTACAGCTAAATGTACATGCCTTACGAATTATATAGGAGCGCCACCTAATTGCCGACCGGAATGCCTTACAAATAACGATTGTACGAAAACATTAGCGTGCATAAATTTGAAATGTCAGGATCCTTGCCCTGGTTCTTGTGGTTTGAATGCTCGCTGTATCGTTGTTAATCACATACCTAATTGTTTATGTCTTGATAACTATATTGGAGATCCATTTACACTTTGCACACTTAAACCACGTAAGCACAAATTTAATTTAAACTATCTTTATAATTTTTGACACATATGCTAATTTAAAATGTTTAATGTTTACAGAACCGCCACCAACACCATCGCCGCGACCGAAGGATCCATGTTATCCATCACCATGTGGGCCGAATGCACGTTGCCGAAACCTAAACAATAATCCAATTTGTGAATGTTTACCAGAGTATCATGGTGATCCTTATGAGTATTGTCGACCTGAATGCTTGGCAAATTCTGATTGTCCCTCAAACCGTGCTTGCATTAGAAATAAATGTCAAGATCCATGCCCTGGAACGTGCGGCATTAATGCTCTTTGCACTGTAACTAACCATATTCCAATCTGTTCATGCCCGGACAGATTCAGTGGTGACGCCTTTAGAATGTGCTCGCCAATAATAGGTAAGATTGTTCATTTTTAATAAAATTAAAATTCCGAATGATAATTTTGTCGTAATAGAAAAAACACCAAGTGACCCATGTCAACCATCACCTTGTGGAATCAATACAATTTGTAAAGTATCAGGCCGTAATGCTATCTGTGAATGTTTACCTGGTTTCTACGGTACAGCTTCTTCGGGTGGTTGTCGACCGGAATGTACAATTAGTGCTGATTGTACAAGCGATAAGGCTTGTGTCAATCAGAAATGTATCGATCCATGTCCTGGAGTTTGCGGCTACAATGCCATTTGTAATGTTATCAATCATAGTCCGGTTTGTAGTTGTCCACCACCTCTAATAGGTGATCCATTCAATTTATGCCGCGATCAACCACAAGAGCCTCCAGATCCATGTAATCCATCACCATGTCGTATCAACGGACAATGTCGCGTAATTAACGGCATTGCAAGCTGTATCTATCCGGAATGTGTAATTAACCAGGATTGTCCTCGAGATAAGGCATGTTTCAATAGGAAATGCCGTAATCCGTGTCAAGATGCTTGCGGTATTAATGCTCTTTGTCAAGTTATCAACCATAAAGCTGTATGTACATGTCCACCAAACTATATGGGAAGTCCAGAAGTCCAATGTGAACTTAGAAAACTGCCACAACCGAAACCAGAATGTGTTCAAGACACTGACTGTACGAACGATAAAGCTTGTATTAATCAACACTGCCAGAATCCATGTGAGATTAATTATGGACTTTGTGGACAAAATGCCGAATGTCGTGTTCAATTACACCGTGCTGTTTGTATTTGTAAAGATGGTTATACTGGTAATGCACAAAGAGCATGTTTCGAAATTGGCTGCCGTACGGATAGTGAATGTCCATCAAATCATGCTTGTGTTAATCGTGAATGTATTGATCCCTGCTTAATTACATCATGCGGTTTGAATGCCTTATGCCGGGCTGATTACAATCATAAAGCGCGTTGTTATTGTCCGGAAAATTTCAAAGGAAACGCTCTAGTTAGATGCGAACGACCGGAATGTATCAATGATGATGAATGTCCATATAATTTAGCTTGTCGTAATGAACGCTGTGAAGATCCTTGTAATTGTGGAACGAAGGCAATTTGTCAAATTATCAATCATAGACCGTCGTGTACATGCCCTCCAGGATCCACTGGACATCCACAAGTTGAATGCGTTTGGATTAGAGACAATTTACCAGCTTGTAGCATGGATGCTGATTGTGCTAGTAAATTAGCCTGTTTCAGTGGTGTTTGTAAAAATCCTTGTAAAGAAACAAAACCTTGTGGATTGAATGCTGAATGTACCGTTATTGATACTTTACCATTGAGGACAATGTCGTGTCTATGCTTACCAGGTTATGTAGGTGATGCAGAAACTGAATGTCGTCCAGGTAAATTGAGCTTTTATATAAAAATTAACGTGAATGAATTTTTTGCAGCAATAATAGCATCCAAATTTATCCATTTACCTTTAATATTCTCAACTATTTAACAGCAACACATTGCTTATTATTTTCTATTTTAATTTGATTTTAATTTAATTGATTTTATGAATATTTAGCACCGCATGATAAGCCCGAATGCAGTTCCAATGAAGAATGTTCACTAAGTGAAATCTGCTTGAATAGAAATTGTCTAAATCCTTGTACGGTAGCTAATCCATGTGGTACATCAGCCGAATGTCGACCAGCTAATCATAAAGCAGTCTGTCGCTGTCCTAGCGGACTTGTTGGTAATCCATTTATTCGTTGTTATGAAGAACCTAAATCGAAACCTGAATGTACATCCGATCATGAATGCTCAAATGATAAATCTTGTATTAATTCGCACTGCCAAGATCCATGTATCACTGCCAATCCATGCGGAACCAATGCAGAATGTCGTACTAACCAACACCGCCCTATTTGTCACTGCCCAACTGGATGGGGTGGTAATCCGCAAATTATGTGCTATAAACGTAAGTCATCAATGATTTTTGTATGATAAATTATTAATTTGATTTATTATAGCCGAATGTACAAATGATGATGACTGTCCGTATAATCGAGCTTGTATCAATGAAAATTGTCTCAATCCATGTGCACAACGTAGTTGTGGTCGTGGTGCTGAATGTTTAGTCCTCAACCATCAAGCCATTTGTCAGTGTCCGGCTGGTACACAGGGCGATCCATCAACATCTTGTATCACCGGTGTTTGTCAATATAATGAAGACTGTGCTGATCATGAAGCTTGTGATCGTTTGAACCGTGTCTGTCGTCCAGTTTGTGATGATGAAACTTGTGCTGATACAGCAACTTGTATTGGTCAAAATCACCAACCGAAATGCCAATGTCCGCCGGGCACTAACGGAAATCCATATATTGAATGTATCGGTTATAAACCATTACCAACAGCGGAATGTCGAAGTGATTCGGAATGCCCACCGAGATTGGCTTGTATCAATCAGAAATGTCAAAATCCTTGTGTTAATTCGAATATATGTTCGCCGGATCAAGAATGTCGCGTTTTAGACACATTACCTTTAAGAACAGTTATGTGTGAATGTCCCCAAGATACAATCCTCGATATTAATGGATTATGTAAGCCGATCATTCGTCCAGAACCTGGTTGTCATAACGATAATGAATGTAACGATAATGAGAAATGTTATCAACGCTCTTGTATAGACGCTTGTAGACTAGATCGGTGTGGTGTTAATGCTATTTGTAAATCCATCAATCATCAAGCTATCTGTTCTTGTGCTATCAAATATACAGGAAATCCACACCTAGAGTGTACATTAGGTAAAAATCTACTGTATTATTGTCGCAATTATATTCTAATTCAAACAATTTTAGAACCGAGAATACCACATCCGCAACCATTACCTGAATGCTATTCCGATAACGATTGTTCTTATGATAAACAGTGCAGAGATGAAATTTGTATCAATCCATGCTTAGAAGAGAAACCTTGCGCTATTGGAGCTTTCTGTTCTGTTAATAATCACAAAGCTAAATGTAACTGTCCAGCCGGATATATTGGAAATCCATTGATACAATGTATTCCACGTAAGTTTTATTGTACATATATGATATTAGAGATTTTAATTCGATTTATTTATTGAAGCTCCCGGACCAAGTCTTGGATGTACTTCGAATTCAGAATGTGCCCAAACGGAATCTTGTGTCAATTCTCTTTGTGTTAGTCCATGTAATTGTGGTCCAAATTCTGATTGTAAAGTTGTAAACCACTATCCGATCTGTTATTGTTTGCCTGGTTATTCCGGAAATCCACAAACTGGATGTGTTAAATGTAAGCATAGAGAGTTATTAAAACTCGAATTTTTACAAATTTTCTTTATTCTAGTGGGTTGCCAATCGGACAATGAGTGTACTAATGATAAGCAGTGTTACAACGGCCAATGTATCAATCCGTGCATCTTAGGAGATCCCTGTGCTAGAAATGCAGAATGTTACGGTGACAATCACCGAGCTACATGTAAATGTCCATCAGATTATTCAGGAAATCCGTTCGAACTTTGCGAACGAAGCGAATGCCATGCAGATTTCGATTGTCCAAACGATCGAGCTTGTATCCAACAACGTTGCATTGATCCATGTTCAACAATAGCAAATCCACCATGCGCCCAAAACGCTATATGTTACGTACAAAATCACGCCGCCGGTTGTCTTTGTCCACCACATCTACCTGAAGGCAATCCTCTATCTTACTGTACACCTCGGCCACAAATCGAACAGAAACCCGAATGTGAACTTGACATTGATTGTCCCAGTAAATTAGCCTGTATACAGAATAAATGCGTCAATCCATGCGATCAATTATCACCATGCCATCAAACGGCTTATTGTAGCGTTTTGGATACGGCTCCAATTCGGACGATGATCTGTACATGTCCAGAAGGTTGGGTACCTAATAATAATGGTGAATGTCATGCTGTTGTTGTTCCAATTCCACCCGGTTGTACTTCGGATAATGATTGTCCAAGTAATGAAGCTTGTATTAATCGATTATGTCGGAATCCTTGCGATTGTGGAACTCATGCTAATTGTTTTGTACAAAATCATCGGCCGATTTGTTCATGTAAACAAGGCTATGAAGGCAATCCGAATATTGCTTGTTATACAGTCGGTTGTCGAAGCGATTCCGAATGTGAATCAGGCAAAGCTTGTATTAATGGTAATTGTATCGATCCGTGTCTAGTTAAAGATCCTTGCGGTATAAATGCAGAATGTTACGTATACCAAAGTCGGGCTGAATGTAGATGTTTAAGTGGATATCGCGGAAATCCGCTAGATCGTTGTCGAATAGTTGGTTGTTTATCAAACAGCGATTGTCCAAGTGATCGTCAATGTATTAATGCCCAATGTATCAATCCGTGTATTTACGATAATCCTTGTTCGCCGAGAGCTGAATGCCGGGTCCAAAACCATATAGCGCTATGTAGATGTCCTCTTGGTTATACCGGTAATCCTTATGTTGATTGTCATCCAGAACCACAACCAGAATGCCGAGAAGACAGTGAATGTCCATCCAGATTAGCGTGCCTTAACGCCAAATGTCAAGACCCTTGCGCAATCCTCGAACCATGCCAACGTCCAGCTGAATGTACAGTCGTCGGTTCAATACCTGTAAGAACTATGATCTGCATCTGTCCACCTGGTTATATCAGCAGCGGTAGCGGTACATGTAACCCAGTCACTGCTATCATTAAAGTCGGCGCTTGTGTTAGTGATAACGATTGTCCGGCTGATAAGGCATGTTTCAATGCAATCTGTAAGAATCCATGCAAATGTGGCCCGTATGCTGATTGTCGTGTGAAAAACCACAAACCAGTCTGTACTTGTAAACAAGGATATGAGGGCAATCCAGAAATTGAATGCCATAAAATCGGCTGTCGTTATGATGATGATTGTTCCGGTCAACATAGCTGTGTGAATCGTCATTGTGTACCGGTTTGTGCCAGTGATCGTTCGACATGCGGTGAAAAGGCAGTTTGTTACGGTTCAAATCATCGAGCTATTTGTGAATGTCCACCGGGACTTATTGGTAATCCGAAAGTGTCGTGTGTTCTTGTCGGATGTCGGTCGGATAGTGATTGTCCAAATTCGCGAGCTTGTGTTAACAATAAATGTCAAGATCCTTGTACAACATCGAATCCGTGTGAAGCTCCAGCTGAATGTAAAATCTTCAATCATGCCGTTGAATGTGCTTGTCCACCGGGAACTGTCAGTAATGGTAAAATGGGATGTACAACAGATGTTGAGAAATGCAGAAAAGATTCCGAATGTCCATCACAATTCGCTTGTATCGGTGGTGAATGTGTGAATCCTTGTAAAGAGACCGAACCGTGCGGTGTTAATGCTGAATGTAAAGTTCTTGAAACTGAACCTGTTAAAACAATGATCTGTCAATGTCTACCTGGTTATCAAGGAAATGCTGCTGTACAATGCGATAAAAGTAAGTAAATTTTAATTATAATTTATATTTTCTAAATGTTTGTATTTGTAGTGGCAATTTGTCGAACTGATAAAGGCTTCATTGAAACACCCGATGGTAGATGTGTTTGTGCACCGAATCGAGCATTAAATGAAAACGATGAATGTGTACCATGTCTGCCAGAGAACGGCAAACGAATCGATGAGAAAGGAAGATGTGTTTGTGCTTTGGAGAAAGGTTGGATTATTGATGAACGCGGTAATTGCCGTTGTCCAACAGATTTCGGTTTCCAAATAGACGCGAACGGCAATTGTGTAACGACAACTGGCCCAGAATGTCAAACTGATGATGATTGCGCTGATGACAAATACTGTCATCCATCAAGCAAAGTGTGCAGTGATCCTTGTATTAATAAATGTGATCCTTATGAATCTTGTAAAGCCACCAATCATAAACCACAATGTTATTGTCCACCTGGATCTGAGGATAATTGTAAAACTCGTTATAAATTGTTCCCATCGCCGAAAATGGTAGTTAATTGTCTATCAGATGGAGTTCAAGTGATTATCCATCTAGCTGAAGAAGATTTCAATGGTGTTCTATACGTGAAAGGCCATAGTAAAGATGAGAAATGTCGACGTGTCATCACTTTCCCATCCGATAGTTATCGTAAAGAAGAAATATTTAAAGTCCATTTCGGAGATTGTGGTTTAATTCACGTTAATGGTCAAGCTAGTTTCGTGCTAGTAATACAGAAACATCCAACATTGCTAACATATAAAGCCCAAGCTTATCATATCAAATGTGTTTATCAAACTGGCGAGCAAAATGTTACATTAGGCTTTAATGTTTCAATGTTGACAACAGCCGGAACGATCGCAAATACCGGTCCACCACCGACTTGTATAATGAAAATTATCACACCAACCGGCCAAGAAATTAGTTCAGCTGAAATTGGTGACAATCTAATGTTGCAAGTTGATGTCCAACCAGGTTCAATCTATGGTGGTTTTGCTAGAAGTTGTGTCGCTAAAACAACAGAAGACAATATTGAGAACGAATATTTGGTAACTGATGAGAATGGTTGTGCAACAGATCCGACAATATTCGGGGAATGGGAACATAATCCGGATACACAAAGTCTTTTAGCCAGTTTCAATGCCTTTAAATTCCCTAGTAGTGATAATATACGATTCCAATGTAATATTCGTGTCTGTTTCGGTAGATGCCAACCGGTGAATTGTCGCGGCTACAATGCATTTGGCCGAAGAAAACGTTCTATTGATGACCAAAACACAACCGATGTCGCATTGACTGGTGGTGATCTACTGACTGGACAATTACGCGAAGAAATTACAATCCAATCGAACGCTATTTTAACGTTTGAAAGACGTGAGGAAAGATTCATCGATCCGACTGAAGGTGCGTTATTTATTAATCTAAAACATTGTTTTATTGTTTGTTTTTTGAAATTTCCAGCGCCAAGCAGACAACAAGCGGAAGATATCTGCGTATCGATGATCGGCTTCATTATCGCCTTAATAATAACGGCATTGTTAGCTCTAGTGGCTGTAGCTGTGGCAGTTTCTTGTTGGTTGATGGCGTACCGTCGTCGACCGAAAGCCACCGGTCCACTACCGCATCCACCGGAATTTCCAAATCCGTTATTCACAACACCGGAACCGATGGCCGAGCCCAGTCCCGACTACCTCACGTAAAAACGAATAAAACCCTAATTAAGACATAATATTTAATACTCTACAAAATATCCGTCTACAATAAAGCTACTCACTACGATTTTTGTCGAAAAAGTGCTCCTCTAAGTCGTTTAGTAAATAAAATTCGAAACGAATAATTTTTTTAATGCGAAAAATGTGCACCCTCATAGTTGTTGAAATGAAAACGGATCTATGAGTGGTACACATTTTAATAAAGACTATCTTTTCCAGTGGCTTAATTTTTAGAGTTCTAGTACAGACAAAGGGCGACTTCAATGATCGGTGGTGGTGTTAAATATACTTATAGTTTCCTAATTTGTTGATTTGAAACAACCCTCAAGTCTGTTCTCTTGCATATCCCCCATTTCCCTATTGATTTTTGTAAATATAATTAGAAACGTTTGAGCCGCTGGAAGATTTAGTAAATTTAATTATTAACTATTATAGATAAGACTTTTTTGTGTATAAAGTGTATGAATGTTGATGAATGCTGAGTTAAGCTCAAGATATTGGTGCTGCTGATGACTGAATATATTTTTTATAAAATAGAAATATTTAAATAAATATATAGAAACAAAATATTTACAAAAAAGCAACGAAACTCGAACGATGAAACAGTCACTATTTAGTCTTTTTTAATTGTAATTATCTAATAGTACCTATGTTTGTAATTTTTGTAAGTCTCAAAACTCAACTAAGTGTAACTTAACCAAAAAAAATATCGCATACTAGAATTTAATCGGCCAAAACTGTCTTTCTATTCGAACTAATATTGTGTTAATAATTTCGTTCGTATTCTGTATCTAACGATTCCTTAATTGTCATATTTGTGATAAGCGCTTCCTTAATAAAGATTGTTTAATAAAATTCGCATTGTTTGACTCACCCATTTCCGGTTCCCTGGCAGTGTTGGGTTAGTTAACTTGCAATAGGATAGTCAGGATCGCATGGAAAAATGATTATTTTCAATTAAACGAAAACTATTTTAAATTAATATAATTTCTCTCCCTCAGGTATAGTCCTGGGCTAACAAAATCGACCTCAAGGACTCTAGCATTATAATCACTATAATTATTATTTAATTATTTACAATAACAATGAAATAAAAATGAAAATAAACGTGTTTTTCAAATTTTGTTTTGTGTCGATTCAACAACCGACAAGCTCAGTCTATTTCAATTTTTTCTTCAATAATTTTCTTTTTCTTAAATGTAAGATATAGAAAATACAATTACAGTTAATTAAAAAAAGAACGTGGTATAATTTCTGTTTTTCGTATAAATATAATCCGTCACCGTAGTATTTTTGTTTCTGCACAAGAAAAGCTCGCATAACTGAAATCGTACATAAAAATACATTTTCCGTTTGTAATTATTGATGAAGAAAGGCACAAGCGCCTCGATTAATGCATTTTCTTCTAACAGGGAAATTACGATGTGACACAATAAACCGACAATAAAATAAAAATTATTAATAATAAAAATATATATGTATATGTATAGAATATATCATCGATAACGTAATCTTATTTATGCTATTCTGTTTTCATTTGTTCAATCAATACAATTAACGATATTATCGATAATAATTATAAACAATGCACAATAATCATATACAAACTACCTACAAAATTAGAGACCGAAATATCGATTTTTCAAAACGAATTCTTTAAAATAAGAGAACAAAAATCACTATTTAAAAATATCATAACATCTCTACGAAATTGATTAGTGCCATTTCCTAGGCCTAGTCTGTTCTCTCACACACCACAAGGAAGACGTAATATTATCGAGAAAACAATTTAAAAAAAAACAAGATTGCATCTGCAATTTTCTTTCAAATTTTTATATCCAAATTCCAATATCGAGAGTCCAGTGTCGTCGCCAGGCCTATTTATTTTTATGCAGCAAACAGTGAGGGAAGAGGTTGCGTTTATTGCAACTGATTTTATCCATTTTTTCGGTTTAAACTAACGTTAGTATCCAACATATTCACTCAAAAAAGCTTTAAATTCTCTACTTTTAGCATTGTAATTTTTGAATTATAATATTGGCAGTGGCTCATCTGTCTAATCAATTAACTAAATAGAAAAAATTAGAATAGAAATATTGCTTTAGTTGAGAGGAAAAATTAAGTTACCAAGAAATAAAACCCTGGACAGATTTTTTTTAATCACAGTAGAGATTTAGCTAGACTTTTTTTTAATATGGTGTATATGCATGTAAATTATGTTTAAAAAGGGAGGAAAATGATAATATTAATAAAAAATAAAATTAACGACGACCCCATGCACCGCTAACTGGAGCTTGTTGTTGAGCTTCTTCATTATTATTACGCCCAAATGATGGAAATTCTGTGACACTTGCAGTATTGGGGGCACGTTGTTCCCATGGACCACCTTGTACAACGAAACCATTACTATTATTTCCAGATTGTCGGCCAGATGGTGGATTGAAATCAAAATGTACACTCAATGTATGTTGTTTTTCTCTAGCTTCCTGTTCTTCAACATCCTGTAACTAAAATTACAATACAATAAATTCAATTTCAATTAATTACACTCACATATTGTTCTTCTAAACTGAGTAGATATTCTTTTGCTTCGAGCACATTATCTTCATTGCCAGTAATTATAACAAGATTTGGATCAGTATCATCACCACGTGGAAATTTGATATCAACTTGATAATCGTCCATAATTTTTCTAATATTACGTCCACGTGCCCCAATCAATCTTGAATGTACCCTTGAATCAATTTGTATTTCTTCTTTAATTAATTCGTTTAATTCATTAACAATTTTCATAATATCATCTTTAGCACGTTGTGTATTCTCTTCATAACCAGTAATTGTTATAATATGTTCATCTGGATCACCTTTTTTCGGAAAATTAATTTGTACATCATGATCTTTACGTATTTTTGTAATAACAGCACCACGTTTACCAATAATTTTCGGATGATATTCTGGATTGACTTCAATTTTGAATGTAAATGATCTCAATTCACGATCTTTACGTTCAGCCTCTAATTCTTGGACTTTTTCTAATAAGGCTTGTTTAGCACGTTCAACATTTGCTGATGTTCCAGTTATTTTGATGATATCCTCACGTACACCGGCTGGTGATAAAACAATATGTACATCGAATTGATCCATCAATTTCTTAACATCACGTCCTTTCTGTCCAATTATCGAACGATGTAAATCAAATGGTACATCGACATTTATTGTTATTGGTACTAAATCTAATAATGCCTGTTTGGCTCTCAAACAATTCTCTTCTTTACCAGTAATACGTATAACATCACAATGACGTATTATTGGACCATTTATATCACCATTCATTTCACCATTGTTTAAAACATATTCTTCAGTATTGTCACGATCTGGGAATTTAATTTGTACATCATAATCGGATGTTATACCTTGTACTTTAAAGCCTTTTGCACCCATTACTGTACGGTGATGTTGTTGTGCTATTATACATTCAATTGTTACCATTGATTCTAAATCGCCTATAATTTCATTGATACGTTGTTTGGCTGCTTCTATACATTCTTTTGAGCCTTTCAATACAACACGATCACTATCAATACCAGAACGTGGAAATGATATCATAACACCACCACATTCATCACTAATTTTATGTAAAACTTCACCGCGACGTGCTACAAAATGTTTATGATGTCGTGGCTCAACTGTCATTTCACTCTCAATTATATTATCCTGTAATAATAACAATTACAATTATAAATATTTGAAATTTAAAAGAATCTAAAAAACTAACGATATCTTTAATTGTAGCTTCAAGTAGTGCTTTAGCTTCTTCGACAGCATCTTTTTTACCAATTATTATAATAACCTCACGATCCTCATCGTTATTTGATGGGAATACAATGCGAGCACCTGTAGAGTCTCGGATTTTCTTAATATTGGCACCATTTTTACCAATAAGGAACTTGTGATGTTGAGCTTTGGCACGGACCTAAAAATTATATTTCAAATTACATCGATTTTAATTAAAATCAACTAAATACCTCTGCAGTATAGCTGGCAAGTTGTCGTTCATTAGCCAGATCGAGTAATTGTGTTTTGGCACGATCAACATCCTCTTTGGGGCCTCTAATTGTTACTTTATCACTTTTACTATCAGTACTTGGAAATTTAATTGTAACACCACCACAATCCTCCATAATTGAATGTATTAATTTACCTTTAACACCAATTAATGAATTATAGAATTTCGGTGGTATTATTATCTCTTCTGTTACAATATTTTCTAATTCATCTTGAATTTTACGAATTTTCTCACGTGCTTCTTCAACATTTTCACGTTTACCGGTAATCGTGATTGCATCGTTTTTATCACCTTCAGCTGGTAAATCGATTTTTGTATGGGTTTCTTCACGTATTTTACGTATATTTGCACCACCTTTACCAATAATAAATTTATGGAATTGTTTATAAATTGGTACTTCGATTTGATAACTTTGTTCATTCAATTCTTTTACTAATTTCTCTAAATAACGACTACATTTCTCAACATCCTCTTTTGGACCGCGTACTTTAACAATATCGTTTTTATCACCAGCACCGGGGAAGAAGATTTGAACTTGATTGAATTTCTCACGTATATCTTTGATATTTTCACCTTTTGCACCGATTATATTGCGATAATGACGTTGTTCAATACGGACATCACGTTCTTCTTCATTCTCCAATTTACGGATACGTTCCTCGATTTCTTGTTTTGTCGTATGGACGCTTTCTTTATTGCCTTCGATGCGAATTAAACCGCTTTCGTCAATGTTGATCATAACATTATAGCCATCTTTTAGTCGATTAACTGTAAAAATAAAATTTAAAATTAAATAATTTGATTGATATTTTAGAATTACCATTAGCGCCGCTTTTGCCGATGATATGTTTAAATAATTTCGGATCTACTTGCATTTCAACAAATGTTAATTTTTTGATTAAATCATTTGCCATATTTTCGATTTGTTCTTGTGCTTTCTCAACTTCTTCCGGTGGTCCTTCAATTTTAATCTTATCTTCTTTTTCGGTGAATTCAACATGCACTTTTGGTAGATTCTGCGTAATTTCTTTTATATTTTGTCCTTTACGTCCAATTATATATTTATGTATCCATGATGGTGCTTCTACATCACTAGAACGTACAGAATTCGCCTTCTCATAAACTTTACTCAATGCTAAACCTAATTTATCATGTGGACCACGTAATGTTATTGTACCAGTTGTCGAATCATTTTGTGGCATTTCTACACTAACACCAGTAGTTTGTAAAATTTCAGCTATTGTCGAACCTTTTGGACCAATTACGTATTTATGTTGTGATTTAGGAACTTCCACCGATACAGTGGTGCACTTCTTCTCCATTTTCTTATAGATTTCTTCAATTTTTGCTTTAGCAGCTAATACACCCTCTTTCTCACCGGCTATAAAGATCTCATCTTTCATAACAGATTGAGGTGGTACATTGATTTTAGCTCCAGTTTCTTGTGATAATTGATTTAAATATTCATTATATGGTCCAACAATAAATGGATGATAAATTTTCGGTACAATAATCCGTTCGGATGCTTTTTTCGATTGTTGGTCTGATGTTACACGAATTTCATGTTCGGCTTTCTCTATACCCTCTTTTGTGCCAGTTATTACAAGTATATCAGATGAATCATTCATTGATGGTACAGTAATTTTGGTAGCTGTTTGTTTTTCTAATTCTTTTAAACGATCACCTTTTTTACCTAAAATCCAACGATGATGTTCTTTTGGTATTGATATTTGTTTACTGGCTTGTGTTTGGAAATGTGTTAAGATTTTACGACGTGCCTCCAATACTTCATTCTGTTTACCAGTTACAAGAAACGTTAATGATTGATCTTTACCATGGGATATTTCAATATGTGCACCGGTTTCTTTCATTATTGCACCGCATGTTTGTATCGATTCACCTTCGCCAAATTTTTGACTACCATCCAATTTACGTTCCTCATAAGGTACCCTAATAAATCAGTAAAATTATCAACTAAACAATAACAATAAAACAAAACGAAAAGTTATTAATATAAATGCAAATCCAAAGGTTAAAATGTGTTATCACCAACATCAATATTCTGATATGTCAAGGTTAACTAAATATTTGATAACAGTATTGTATTTATTACATTGTATCGTTATTATTCTAAAAAATTTTGATACAAACCGAAAGACTTGTGTAATAACAGATGAACCAACACGCATTTTATTATTGAGTTGTCCAACATGACTGTGGTTTTGATGTGGGATATTAGATTCGGGCAATGCTGGAAATAGATCATCGTAACTTTTCACTGATGATGGCTCATAAGCCGCACCCTCTTCAATCACTGGTTGCTGCATTTTGGGATTGTCCTGTGTCGTGCCAAGTCGTTACAGCAACACTATAATAAAATACAAAGAATTTAATTCAAATTTACCGCTTTCCACCTCAATAAGCATTACCAACTTGCAGGAAATTAACCATTTCAAATAGTTGATTATTGAAAATAAATATTGTAATTTAAATGTAATCTAATAAATTATAAACGTGTTAATCGAGAAAATTTGGAAATTCATGAATTTTTATCATAAAGAAATGGGATGTGATAGAAGATTAATATTTGTACTGACACAACATATGGACATGTCCCCATCCAGTTGACACGTGAACCATTTTGTGAATTTGTCAAATTTCAACAATGAAACTGAATCAATCGAATCGATTTGAATGGAAATTTCGTTTTTTAATCAAAATCAAACGTTAATTTAATACACGAAAATTTATTTAGATAGTTGACGTGTCACTTTTATTTCGTCCCCAACATGTTGACCTAAACGACACCGATTCGTGGGGGGAAATGGAAAGCATATTTGGCCTATCTCTTTCACGATTTTCAATGAACTATCTATACGTACCCACCGTATACATATATTTACGCATTTGTATACGTAATAATAGTGAAAAGCCCAATTTTTTTCGTTTAAATCAATTACATAAAAATAATAAACTTACTGTACTGTAAAAAACAGAGAATCCGTCCTAGAAAAAGTTGGATCTCTTCAGATGCTCCAGTTTCACTTGGTTGTGTCTCAACTAGAACAATTTAAGGAAAAAATTGATTAAAATTTACAAATCAATTTTTTTAATTCACAATTTAATGGCCAATAAAAGACCACGTTATACACGTACCGACTGCCAAGTATAAAATGAAATGTTGGCAAGTTGGCAAGTATGACAACCGATATTGGCGCCTGCGCAATCGATAACAAAATACAGCGGCACCTATTGACAAAATTCAAAAACCTCAAATTATTAAATAATATAAAATTAACTTTAAATAAACATTTTATTAAAAAAAAATACAATACAATTAATGATAATAGTAATATTTGTTTTTTTACTTATTTTAAAAATTTCTATAATAAACACAAAGATTAAATGTGGAAATATGGAAGCACTAACTTCCTGTGAATATTATCAGGAAATGGCGGTAATTTTAAAATAATCATAGATTTATTCTAAATTTGTGATACATAAATAATTCTGTAAGAGAAAAAAACAAATAGAAATCATATATCGAAGATTTATCTGCGTAAAGCGGCAGTATCAAGGGCCGGTTCATCTTTCTTGGCCACACCACCTAGGAGTTTCTTAATTTCAGCAATAGCCCGACCCGGATTCAAACCCTAAAACAAATATAATTCTCAAAAAATGATTCTCGACCATAACGAGAACGTAAAATTGACTAATTTACTACCTTGGGGCAGGTTTTGGTGCAGTTGAGAATTGTGTGGCATCTGAATACCGAAAATTTATCTTTCAGACGATTTAAACGTTCAGCAGTCGTGTCATCTCTTGAATCAATTATCCAACGATACGCCTACGGTTCGATTGATTAAACGATAATTGAGATAATTTCGTTGAATTATACCTGCATTAAAACAGCCGGTCCTAGATATCTGTCTGTGTTCCACCAATAACTCGGACAAGATGTCGAACAGCAAGCACACAAGATACATTCGTATAAACCGTCTAATTTGGCTCGATCCGTGGTGCTTTGTAAATACTGTTCGAATTTACCCAATTGGGCTTCATCGCTGCAAGTTTAACGTTTTATAATTTGTGATTATTGACTCCAATACGTACCTCCTTTGTAGCCACGGTTGAATTGATTTGTATTGGTTATAGAATTGGTTCATATCTGGCACTAGATCCTTAACAACATACATATGCGGTAGTGGATAGATTTTTGTAGGAGCCGATAGGTTTGTATCAATTTTACACAGACAAGCCAGTGTATTTACACCAGCAATATTCATGGCGCACGATCCACAAATACCTTCACGGCACGACCGCCGAAACGTTAACGTTGGATCAATTTCATTTTTGATTTTAATCAAAGCATCCAACACCATCGGCCCACAAGCGTTCAAATCAACCTCATATTGTTGTAAATGCGGTTTCTTATCAGGCTGGTCCGGATTGTAACGGTAGATATCGAATTTCTTAATACGTACCGATTCGGATTTATTTACAACAGCTGTAATACCGAAATTGCGCACCTGTAATTCGAAATATTATATAATCGAAATAAGCGGAAAGAACCGTATTTACCTGGTTGAAAGTGTTTCGATATAATTTGAATAATTGTATTTCACGTGCCATTATTTCGAATAACTATTATCGAGGAATTTTTAATAAATTATCTTGTAATATTGAATAGATTTTCCCGACCTCGATAACATAGATATCTGCGGCGGACAATTGACTGTCAGAATTTCAATTGTCTGCCAAACACCTGGACTAAGCGTAGCTCTTTAAACTGCATAATCACTAATTTTCTTTGGGTAAAAATTTCCTATTTAAAATTAAATGTAGTAGATGATAATAAATGTAATTAAATTATGGAGAAAAAATTACAATGTATCAACATTTTATCTATTTATAGCCCACAATTTATTTGCTGGAATAGTGGCTCTACTGGGAGACAGATGGCGTTGTTCGAAAAGGGCGCAAAATTTGAATAAGACTTTGTGATAATTGATGGTTTTATTACTGAAATCTATACATAAAAACTTGACTACTTGACTATTCGTACAAAGTACATTGGAATTTCTTTTAAAGAATGGATCTACAGAATTGTAGCAACTCAACTGCACCTTTGGTCTTCTCCAGCTATCACAATATACAACAAATTAAAAAAAATTAAGAATACAAATTATAATTAAGGAATTGTGAATAGTGAACTATAAAGAAAACATTTACAGTAAATTTCGACATGTTACAACCATTCCTGAGTAGCCTAACCAATCTTGTGAAGATTATCATCGTTACTTCTTACATGCTTACTATATACAGAAATAATAATAAAAACAATTCAAAAAGAATCACAACTAAACTAGATAAAACTCAAAAGAAACTTTATACAGTCTTCAATTAATCAAATTAGATAATAAAAATTAATTTTTTTACAGAAATTCTAGTTGAGATCAAATCTTAAACGGCGACAATTTTACTCGGATCTACTTTGACACGTATGAACATCGTGTCGTCTTTCATAAAGTGGCGTTTTTTCAGCATTTCATGCGACACGAACTTGGGAAAACCGAAACCTAACGAATCTGGTTCTTTACTGGGCCGTTGGAAATTCTTCCACGTTGGATCCGGTATGAAACTCTCAACAATATTGCACGCCTTCTCCGGACATGTTGATTGATCGAACAATGTGAACGAAACGGAATGCGAAAATGGCCAACGCAATAAAGCATCGTATTCACCAGGTAATATTTTAATATAGACGGATATGTGGGTGTCTTCACCGGCACCGTTTCCATTCGGGAATAACGAAGCTTGTAATTTGTAACCGTACTGACTAGTGTAGAATGGTGGCGATACTAATTCCATGCCTTCTTTATTCTTGGCTTCGTTCATCTTCTCTGTGAAATCACTGATTTTCCATATCAACGTACCGGAATAATTCAGTGATAAACGCGATAATGCACTCTTCAATGACGTGATTTGGTGTTGTTGTTTTGTAACAACATTACAAACTAGAGCTAAATGTTGTTGACTGTTCTCTTCTAGGTGTTTCTCGATTAAATATCGCGGTCCTTTGAATCGGCAACCGGCGTCTTTGTATGTACAACTCAAAACGGATATGGTGCATTCTTCTTTTAGGTGTGCCTCAAGATCTTCTTTTGCCAAAACGTTAACATCACACCGGTTCGGACACGATATCGGCACCCGTCCGCATTTCAAATGATGCGCTGATAGAGTATCGGCGACGAATTCTTTCGTACAAAATCGACACGGTATCAAACGTTTCGAACAATCGTTGATTTTGTGTTGGCTCAATAGACGTCTTGGTACTTTAATACCGCATTTATTCTCACAATAAAGCGGTTCATAGCCGCAATTTCCAATGTGATTCTATAAGAAAAACGATAATAGAAATATTGTAATTTGCGGAATTAAAATTGCAAATACCTCAATTACGTGTCCGGCAAATTCCTTATTGCAAAACTGGCAACGGGCACGTCTTTGTGGACAAGTTGTCTTCAAATGTTCATCCATAATAACACGGGGAATTTGGGCGCCGCATTTGCCAGTACACGGTATAGCGTCATGTTTGCAAGAATTCAAATGAGCCTACAATACATTTTTTATAATAACATAAATAATTGAACAAAGTTCAACGACTTTAGTTTAATTAGTATAAGTGTAAATAAAGGTTAATTGCGTTCTGAATTTACCAGTGAAACTCACCTTCAATTTACGTAATTCATCAGACCATTTACAGCCTTCTTTATGGTGGATACAGTAAACAACCGAGCTCATTATAGCTTTCTCCGATTCTGGATCTGGATAGATCTGGCAATAGAATAGAGAAAATAAATAAATAAAGACTACAATTTTGTTGAAATTGTGTTGTAAATCTGTCACACAATGACGAGGGTTGTCGGCGAAATTCACAAAACCCACTAAGACGAAAGGACTTATTTACAACGACTAGTAGGGCCATAAACTTTAGCCAAATCTGTTTTTAATTAAACCGTGAATTTGTTTCAAAAACTAACAATATTCGAAATGGATGTGATTGATGGAAATTCGAAAAGTTTACAGTTAATTTCCGGTCAAACTAAGCGATTTCACAACCGGATGCGATACTATTATAATTAAATAACAATTTCATCAATATTTTCGTGGATAATTTTATTTCCTATTGAAAATCAACCTGTTAGATTTCTGTAAACGTCGACCTTTCTGCTTGTTTTTTTCTGTATTCCTATTAGAAGATCCGTTAACGGATTATGGAAATTATTTATGTCAACCGTGAATAGTGCGATTTCGAACTACTTTTACTTCAATGGTGATCTTCAAATAAAACACAAATATGTATAGAATCCGAGTCATGGTCGTAATTGTTCTATGGCTGTTAATCCCCTTAAAAATTTAGGACAAGGCTTGCGTTTTTCTACCATTTAAGGGATATAATAACGAATTGACTCACTTGATTCATATCGTCTTGAATTTTGGTCTCAATATCATTCTTAATTGGTGATAATGAGTTATTACTGAGTGTTGGACTGATCGTTGTTGGACTTCCTAACGATGTCAGTATATTCTCTTTTGAACTTTTATTCGGCGAGATTCTTGCTGGGAAACTCAATGTTTTTGTCCATTTGGCCAAATTGCGCACCATCCTTTCTTAATTACGATTACACTTTATTTCTATTGAATTAGAAGTGTTTCACTCATACACGGGCGATAACTGTTTATTTAATATTAACACTATTTCGTTTGACGGGTACGAACGGACTGAACATGAGAAACAAGCAGAAACAAGCACAGTATTCGGCCTTCTGTGGCCTTTCTCCCACCTATTCGTACAAATATAATGCCTATGAAATGTATTTTTCTTTCAATATTCAAAATATAAACAGCTGTTTTATGAATAGAGGATAGGTGAGGTGAAAATTCAACCGTTTTGGTTTTTTTTAGTACAGCTGTAGAATTTTTGGATTTTTTCAATTCCCAAAATCGCAATAAGTCGTGTGTTTGCGATTTTGTTACCTTAAAAACAGCTTGACTACCGAGTATTTTTTTAAATTATTGACGATATTTCAAGAGGTCAACGCATGATATAAAACAGCTTTCTTTTGCGAATAAACAGCGAAAATAGGGCCAATTTTCATAATTTCGCCAACTGCGAAAAACGAAAGAAAT
Organism: Hycleus cichorii; assembly: GCA_013841215.1. Lineage (NCBI taxonomy): Eukaryota > Metazoa > Arthropoda > Insecta > Coleoptera > Meloidae > Hycleus > Hycleus cichorii. The sequence continues at coordinate 42,366 of JACDRQ010000313.1, read as the reverse complement.
TCAGTAGTGATAATAAATTGTCCTACTTCAACATTTCAACGAATCTATTGTTACAATCAAATTAAGTGAAAATCTTTAATGATAAGAAAAGTAACTGTAAATTTTGAAGAAACCAGAGGTAGTTCAATATGAGAGCGAGCTCGGTATTCGTTATGATACTCATTAATACTTTCTGAGTCTAATTATGGGTTTCAAGAGAATTTTGATGTTGAATCGCACGATTGTTTTGCTGACGAAAATTTTCAGTTCTACACAGCTCTTCACTAATTTAATTCTAAAAAAGCCGTGATGACTTTTGCGTTCTGATTACGCTAAATCTTTTATTTTTGGGTATATTTCATGTAAAAATTATATAATTACAGATGTGCTACTTTTATTTAATTCTACTTTATTGTATCTAAATATCCATTTTGTATAGATAATGTGGTAAAGAGGAAACATGTTAAATTTAGATATAAGCTATTGTTGATTATAAAACAACATCTTCAGCCACGTGCCACTTTCTTCACAAAGAAAGTTCGATAATAGTTGTTTTAAAATATCCATGTATTCGTAATGTATACCACCTATTTTGATTGATAATAACAACGACAAAAAATCCATTAGATGTTCAAATAATCTGATAATTTAACAGTTAAAGGTCATTATATAATGACGAAATTCTCAGACGACGGATTCATCTCCAATAATTGATTTTTAAACAAATATTATTATGATAAATATCGACGATATACGAAAATCTCTTTTAAGAAAAGTGAAGATTCCCGTTGTTCGGTCTCTTTATTGTTGTTGTTATTCTTGTTGCGTGGGTGACTCATATACAGGTTACAACAACATTTAAACAGGTATCGACCAGTTGGTGTTGTTGTTGTTCTTCATTGACTCCTTGGCGATTTTTCTGTGCGAGACAAATCGAAAGAATCAAGAAGAATACCGATTGGATCACGTCATTTCTTTCTTTTCTACACACAATTTTAACGAATATAAATCGAGAGATTTTCAAACGATTATCGATTTCATGACAATAGAACTACTTGTTCTGATGCATCGATAAGATGGAATTTAGCTGGAGGCAAGGACACTTTCTTTCCAAATACAACCGGTTCAATTGCGACATACGAAATAAATTACCAAAATTCGTTAACCGGATTTTTGTTTCAAATTATAAGGAAGTACGTCGATTTGAATTTTTTTATACTTTCATCGAACAACAAAATTTATCAAACACCTACTATAAAATTCTTGTCTATTTCTATTTAGATAAATTTCTTTTTGGAATTAATTTAGGACACAAGAGTGTCGTGTCTTTGTCATACCGAAATTCCAGGTGCGGTTCTTCGACTTGCCTGAAGGAAAAACAAAGTTTTATCGGGATGATTGTTGTAAATATGTGAAATCCGTTAAAAGTCTGCATGATTCAAGGCTATAATACAACATTCACTGGAAAAATTCGTTAGATTTTTTCTATTGTTTAAAGAATCATGAATAATAACTAATAGATGCAAGAATTTAAATTAGAACTGTAATAAAACTATTCATCGAAAGGGTGAGAAAATCTTCTATTCATTCGATCTAACATAATCTCGACAACCGTAATGTTTATTACAACGAATCAAATTGATTGATTTAAATTTGATCGTAGATATTAATGTAACGTTTGGAAATATCAATGGTTGTTAGAATATTTACATAAATTGTAAGACCCAGACGAATATTTAACACACAAAAGGTGACTGACACGATTCGTCGTTTTTGTCATCATTGTAGGTGTACTGTGTGTTCAATAAACGTTGAAAAATGTCGATTTTATTGAGAGAAAATCAATTTTAAAACGGCAATTTTTCATTTAAACGGTGCATATTCCAACTAGTTTCCATCGATCTAACCACAAATAAAACGTGTATAGAAAACGTCCTTGCAACTTGCAATATAAATATTTCTCTTCTATATAAAGAGAATTGAACGACCTCAACCACTCTATACATGAACGGTTTAGATGATAATTAGATTAACATTATTATAGTGAATAACAGCAATAACAACATTGGCAATACGGATATGTGTATTTGCTTTTAAAGGAGATACGTTTTTTCCATCGTTGGTATTATGATTGGTATCTCATCGTCAAGAATTCTATATTTTCCTTTCTGTCACATAGTAGAGTCCAATTACTGGCACTTGATCTGGTCAATTGAAATCTCTAAAGACTTGTCAGGATCATGCACCAATCTTTTATCTAAACATTTCAACATTTTTTTGAAGATTTCTATTCATATGAAGAATGCCTTTGTGTCGTATAAACTTCAAGATTAAGCTTTTCATATAAGATGGTTGAAAGGGAATGATTCATCTTTATAATTTTTTTCTCGCGATGTAACATGAAACGTTCCATCAAATTGTCTGTCCGGATACCAACCCCTATCCGCTAATTTCAAAGCAGTTTCAAATTTGTACGACCCTACTATAACAGATGTTGGAATAACACCGAGGGTTGCTCCAAACATCTGGACTTGTACGGTTTAAAATGTAACTTTCTAAACAGAATATTTTTGTTGGAAACTTTCAATAAATTAATCTCAACTATTGACATAAGAACAATAATGTATGGTAAAAGATATGGAACACTTTTGGTTCGAAAAGGAAATTAACACAAAGGAACACGTGCAGTAATTTCCGTTGTTACACGATACAGTTCGATATACTCGAACAAAACAAAAAAATTTTTAAGGGTGATTGATTGTTATAAAGAGTAGTTGAAATTCAAATTCTCCAGACAAATCGTACCTATACAGTCAGTTTTATAAAAGATAAACTGACTGGGAGACAGTCGCCGTTTGTTATATTGGAATGTAGTAAAACTGGCGGACGGAAGTCGCGTTTCTACAACATTCACACGATATTTAATTTATCATTAAAATAATTTTTATTAAAAAACGCACAACCCGATATTTCAGGCGAGTTTGTCGCTTGATCGACCATTGAAGTCTCCCAGTTTCACGCATATAAACGTGATTAATTCAATAGTAAACGTTTTAAAATTAAAAACCAACTCACCTTAGCATAATCGATGGGGACACTGCTTTCAGGTCCAGTGAATAGGCCCTCGCTGAAACAATAATGGGCATTAGATGAATGAACTTTTCAGGCCGACAATCGGCCTTGATTACAACGTGACAATTGCGGATATTACAAATAATTTTGCAATAATTTTGTTAGAAACATTCCCAGTTGTATGTTTAATTCAAATGAAATTATGAAAATAATAATTATCAAGTTCAATTTGAATTAATCAACAGAGCACGGAATTGGATGGAAAATGGACGGAAACTCTTTCTCTTTCCAGCTAGTTTATTGTCCAATTCAATGGGCAGAAAATTATTCAAATTGGACTATATTGTATGTTGTTTATAAATTATTGAAACCAGGTGGATATTTTGTTATAAATTTGGTGGATGCGCCAATTAGAAACTTACCCTGCGATGTTATATACAAGTCCAACGGGCATTGTGTGAATCCACCTCTAATTCGATCTTAATTAAAGCACTCAACTAGTAATTAACACAATAATTGATGGGATTTGTTCAAATAATTTCTATCGGAACACTATTGTGGCAGTTGCGGACGGTAAAGCGTGACTGTTTAGCAGCCTGCAGGTGAATTATAAAGTCAGGTGGAGAGTGAAAACCTCTAACAACACCGGATGTTGAACGTATGATGGCGGCGGGGGCTTATTATTTTATTTTTACGTATTTTTATAAAGAAAAAATTACAACAGAAAAGCGCTATGTTAATTCTATAACAATTATTTATTATTATTTTAAATTACAAACAAAGTCATTAACTTTCATTATGAATTAAACAATAAGAATTGTAAGAACTGATAAACTTTTATCAGTAACTTTATTATTAATCTCAAGTTAACTTAAATGATGAGTTGAATACGTAATTGTGTTGCACAAGACGAATAATAATCAAGCTATTCCATTGCCATTTTTAGTCAGATTGAAACAGCCTTAGAAACTGGTCTGTGTAGGTTGTATTTGTCGATTTATTAGAGAGAATTCGACCTAATTAACAATCAACCAAACTATATTTGTTCGATTCTAGTCAATTTAAAAGAGCTGCAGGCTACAATTTTCAATAGAAGCCTTATCGATTAACTAACGGAAGTAATTCAGTTAATTTCATATTATTTTTCAGTGAACCAATAAGAACAGTTGCATCGAAGAAAAAATTGTTGCATGAAACTAGTTTTACTTGCATTATGTTCAATGTAAATAACTAGGAATACTATAATTATAACCTGGGTATGTTTGTAATAGAGGGTAGTTTGTAGCTTATTTTCTAAATTAAAAATTTCACAATAGTTTACTGGATTATAAAAAGAATATCCTGTAAGGGTCATACGTCGTCTTTCCGGTCTTCTCGCTTGACTTATTTCAAACAATAGTCATGCAAGCATTCCGAAAATTCCTTCCCACATGTACACGCTCATATTAAACGATGTAAAAAAAAGTAGAAGAAAAAAGACGGTACTATAATAGTAATAACAACAATAATAAAAAGGAGTATGTGAAGAGGTTTGATTCTATCAAGTAATTATTGGAATAACCACAAATTCTATATGATGATGGTGATATTAAGAATGTAAAAGATTTTTCGTTATGTGTTCACGCCCATAATAGCCGGAATTGTACAATTTTATTGTAGTTGAGCATTGTCATTGTTAATGACGATCTAAATTGATGGTAGTTGCTCTAATTTCGTTAATTTTCCCCAGAAAAACTTTAATTGATGACAAGCCATAGACATATTGGATAAAGCGACGATAATAGGAAACTTTCTATCTGTATAAGAACCCCCAGTTGGAATAATGGAGCAGTACCCTTATTATTTCGAGAAATAACTGTACATTTCCCCCTGCTATTGAACCTAACAGAACTAATAACAATAAACAGGGATGCATTGAGAGGTCAATGGGCCCCGGTGGTTACGATCTATTTAGCCCCATGTATAACAATAATAACATAAATTTGCAGTTCTTCATTATTAAATCTATTTTTCAGTTTATTAAACGATTAACTTGAGTGCAATTAACCTGCAAAAATCTAAATGAAATGTTTATGTAACTGTAAGAATTTTAAATTGTATCATACTCATTATTAAAATTCCTAGTTCTAGTGGCGAGCGATTTGAAAAATATTTCGGAGATCGTTTTGGCAAATTTTGGCCGCTGCAGTTCATCAGGAACTTGGCCAAAAAACACTGATTTTGGAGAATTCTTCGCTTTTAAAAATAATTCCCCATACGGTTTTTTCTGGATTATATTTTGGAATAAACACGAAACACTCCTACCTATTCCAGAATAAAACCAAGAATATGAAGAAAAAAGTATGTGGGAAGCATTCTTCAATCATTGTGACGTGTGACTCGTTTTGGAAAACTGCAACATCGTTTTTTGGCCAACTTCCCGATAAACTTCTAGAGTTTTGTTAGAATGATCTCCTAGGCTCCTACAAATCTTCAAATAATAAGTGTTGCCAGAAGCATAACAATCGGCTATTATCTCTCTCGATAAGTTTAACTCGACTGGTTTGAAATAATCGAACTCTGTAGTATTCAAATTCCGCACTTTTTCCCATAAAAGACCTTCTAACCAACGATGTGTACACAAAATAATTAATTTGGCAATAAATAGGTATTAGTAAGGTACGGACTGGCGGTTTATTACCTCGACTTCATGATAAATTGATTAATTAATTAATTAGCTAATTAATTAATAACAAGAAACAGTTATAATAGTGGTAGTGTTACAAAGTCACAGCCTTTGTTCACCATTACAAAGACCTTGTAACTATTTGCAAACGTAAAAATCAAGCAATTTGAAATACAACAAATCATCTAGACTACAATTGATGGCGTTTTTTTCTTATATTGTATCGATTTCCGTATTAGCCGACTGTGAAAAACGGACTAAATTGAATGGAAAAGAAAAAATATCGAACAACGGTCTCTGCTTTTTATCGTCAAGACGGTACATAGAATCGAAGATTTTGATTTAGTTTCTTCCCACATTGATACGAACTTTATGAAAGCTAAACAACTATTTATTGTCAACACAACTAACAATGATAACGACCATTATGAAAGTTTTTATTAATCTACCGGAAATATTATTAATAATATTCCATAGAATATTTAATCTTATTAAAGGTGATTGTTTTATCGAATAATAAACCGATAAATTATTGTAATAATAATGTAAATATTTACAGATCATTTTATTATGCCGGAAAACGGTTACCAAAACCGGAATTAGAAACGTCAATCTATAGAATATTGATTATGTTTACATTTACCGCATTTGTATTACGTTATTAACAAAATCATAAGAATTATAATTGTATGTAAATAATCAGTTTTCAATTGATTTCAGGAGTAGTAATATTCAAGTTTGGGGTCCACTTGAGACGGTTTAATTTGCAAGAGAGCCTTCGAGCTTTGATCAAGTGTAAGCTTTAATTTTTTTTCGTCTTGATTTTAAATTAGTTTTCAATTGTTGCATTCCTAGGATGGTATTCCCACGTGTCTGCAGTTATATTCACGTCGATATTGTACGAGTTCATATTTAAATTAACGATAAGTCACGTTGAAACTGGATTATTATCAAATTAAACAACCCTATCAATGTAATTTTCCCACCCTATTGTTGTAGTATTGTGGAATATTCACTTGTACGATTTGAAACATTGATTATTTCCAATTGACTGAATTTTTAGTAGATCTGATTTGTATGTATGTTGGTTGGTTGGTTAGACTGTGTACACCTGCTCTTGTTATTCAGTAAAAATCTAGAAATTTATCGTATGAAGATGACGAAACATCTGCCGGTCGCGTGGCCGCAACAATTATGCATTTGGAAGTCATTTATGAGTAATGTACACGTGCGCACATATGGGCCACTATGGGGGAGTTATTGGCAATTTTCGTCATCCCCTATTGTAAACAACATTAACGAAAATTTAATGAACACGTTCAGTTTTGAGAATTTATGGAAAATTAACAAAACTAGCCCCCAGTACGGATTGCTTTTTCTCTACCGTTCAACATCTGCTTCGACATATGTGTGTTTATATGTTTTGAAATTCCATTTCACCAGGTGCCAATCGTCGCTTCAATTCTATAGGAGATACTTACGAAAGAGTTCTTTTCAACATTGAATACAGCAGAAATTGGTAAATTCCCCAAAAATTACACGTTTTCATCAAACTATATTGCAAATTATCTTTGATAAATATAGGGGAGACAGTTTTTGAAAAATCAAAATACACAAGTACATCTGTTCAAATAATAAGGGTAATTTTGTGTATGTGAAACTAAATAGAGTAGTCAAAAAATCTTACCTTCTAATATCGAAATATAGTGGTAGATCCATGATTATCCCCCGATTTTCAAAATATTTACTTCACGAATTGCACTTCAACAAACAACACCATTTACTTGTCCATACTTCTGTTATCATATCAATATTTTTATTTATATTGGTATTTATTAATATACACATCCATATCTCCTTTTCTTTGCTGTAAAGAAAAGAGAATACTCTATCAATATCCGGATATTTAATGTCCCTTATCTACCCTAGAAGTTTGACTTTTACAACTACTCTATCTAACAAACTAATAAATGAAATTAATGGAAATGAATGAATGTTATTTAACTGAATGGGAATCTATTGTACAACACATATGAGCTCTATCTTTAATTTGAATCTAGAAAAAAAACGAAAATAAGAACAAAATTAGACAACTGTTCAACAGTTGGTCACATTTGTCTCTTGTTAGATTAACAGAGAGAAGAAAATAAACGAAAACAAAACTACAATGACAATGATAAGAATTGTAGTTTTGTTCAATCAAACAGAGACCAAAGTACGGAATTTGTGAGAAATAATTTCAATTGACATCTTCGCCAATCGGAATACTATATACTGGGTAATTTCCAAAGCAGATGATCCTACATTTAATTGTATTCAGTTAAAAGTATAGAGTTCTTGTGCTATTAAGGCCCCTGGGGAGCATTGTACCAAATTTGGGCCTCGAAGTTCATTTAAAAATTGTTTTTATTGAGTTACACAAATCAAACGACTCAGGATTGCTGTCGTTTCTCTTCGTTCTATTCTAGAATGCAATGGAGAGCATTCTTGAATCGCTCTGAGTCGTTTGGCTTGAGTTTTCAAAAATCACGTTTGCCGACGAGCTACGAGGTTCAAGTGTTGGTAAAATAATCTTCAAAGCGTCAAAATATTTTTCAAATTGCTCTCCAAACAATGGGAGTTGAATAAGATGGAATACTCACAAAACATTTAGTTCATTATTTTGTCCGCAACAAGCGGCTCTAATTCGATGGTGACGTGGCGAGAATGTGATAAAATTCGATTAAATTTACTTTACCTAACTGTACTCTACCACTACTGATATTAAACTGGGAAAAAACTAACAATAAATCTGCAAATATAATAGGAATGACGTTTTTCAAAAACTATACAATGTATAAGTTATAATTACGTTCTAATAACTGTAGTAAAATGATCTTGTCTGGCATTGTTTAAGCTTTTATGATTTTTTTAAAACTAATTTCCATATCCTGATTGGTGTTAATTAAATATTTTTTATGTCTATAATTACTTGCATGCTGTAAATTATCGATTGTGATTGTTATTACGATCAATATTTGCTTTTCGTAATCTTCCACCGTAGATAAATTTACATTCACTTTGTTCTCCTCGTTTTCTTTAATGCTCTTCCCGGCATTTATTAATCGTACAATTGTGTTAAAGATAAAAACCCTCCATTAACAATATGGCTTCATGCTTGAGGACTATCAACGGATCTATGCTCTAATGATTTCCCACCAATTGCTCTTCTAATTTCCATCTAAGGCACGCGACTCAGACTATAATCTAGTAAATTTCCGTCAATTTTTTTTGACAACTCGAAAATGTCCGTAGTCTATGCTCCGTTCGAAGTGGTCGTTCACAATAAACCGGACGATTGCTGGTTATCATTTCTAGGTAAAGTCGTCGATGTTACACCATTAATCGCTAAATACAGCGACGAGAGTTGTGTGAAACCATTAATTGCGTTCGCTGGTAAGGATGTCAGTACTTGGTTCGATGAGTATACTGGCGATATTCAGCAGTGTGTCCATCCGATAACTGGCGATGTAGTACCGCATTGTCCGCATGGACGTATTGTTGGTCTCCCATCACCATCATCGGCTCAATTAGGACTGGTCGAGGACCAATGGTGGACGAATACGTCTTTCCAAATTGGCATTCTAACCAAATCGGTTAGGCCGATTCGAATTATCAATATGTTGATTTTAAAAGAAGTTACATTGAATGTGTGTTGCGAAGATACTTTTGAAAGGATAGCAGAACGATATTCTATCTTCAATAAAGATCCTTTCAGCTACACCTGGAGGTAGATTTAAATGTTTAAATTTCATTAAAATAAAACCCATATACTCACAGATTCCTCGATAGAACCATCGATATGACAAAGACACTGGATGAAAACGGGATTTTGGATGAACGGGATCATTTTCTTGAAATAGGACTGCCGAAATCTTTCTATATACCGTCAATTTTTCTTTATTACAACGACGATATGAAATATTATGAGGACAACATCTAGGTGGTGTCTTGATCAAAATAAAAATCGTTTTTAAATGTATATTGTGCTGAAATTAATACAATAATAATTCACAATAAATATGACGTAAAAAGGGACAAACGTTAATAAAATTTAAACATTAAAACAAAATTATTAAGTAAAAAAGAAAAATGTATAAAGCTAAGTAGGTTGGTTATAATAAATTTCGATTACTTCTTGCATTTATCAAAAATGGAAAAAACTGTGAAATATTAAGTATCAATTTAACAATTCTCGTTCTCCTTTAAATCGTTTGAAAGCCAATTAATAAAAAATTTAGCACCCAATTATAAAAAACATTTACGGAGATAGTTTTGAGATATATACAAAAGAGTGCAATTAGCCATCACATCAGCACACCTAAGCAATAAGAAGCTAAACTTAGAATAAATACATACAAAAAAAAATGGAACAGGACTATAGGCCCCTATCCTCTATCTGTATTAATAATAATGATGATAATAATAATAGTAATATGATAATAATCGTAATGAATTCAAAAAAAAATACTAATCTTTACCACAGCTCTATACACTCATTAATATTAAGATATAAAAATTTTCTTTTCTAAATGTATTAGTTAATATGAACGTTAAATAAATGTATTTTTCTCGTTTTCTCTTAAAATTAGTAAAAGAATTAAATTCAGTCTGTAGTTGTAGCTTCAACAATTAATTTGTTATCAATCGGTGAGTTATCTTTTACTAATTGTGGCTCATTATCATTATTAACGATTATTTGTTCTGTAACTACAGATGAAATACCATTTTGAATTGGCTTCTCGATTTTTGTTGTCTTTGTTGTTGTTGCTTTAATATTACGTGCTATTTCAGTTGGCTTCTTGCCAGTAATTGTTGTTGTTTTCGTTGTAGTAGTTCGAGTTCCAGAATTCTATAAAACAATTGGTTTAAAAATGTCTCAATTTTATCAAGAAAAATTACCTTAATTTCCGTCTTTTTCAAAGTAGTAGTACTGACAGTCTTGCCTGCTGTTCTTGTAGTGGTTGTAGTAGTGGAACGTGAAGCTGTTAATTTATTAGCACTCTCTTTATTTTGTTTCTCAGTATCGGCTGATGTTTTAGTAATCGTTTTAGTGAGAGGCACTCTCGGTTTTGCTGTTAAAGTTGTAGTTGTTGGTGGACGTGGTGCTCTTGGCGATGATAATGTTTTCGTAGAACTTGTTTTTGTAACATTTGTCTAATAAGAAGATAAAATTAATATTTTCCTAAATTGAAAAATAAATTATCTCTCACTTTAGAAGTAGTTGATGTAGGACTGGTTTTAGTTGTGGTAGCAGGTTTATGCGATATAGTTGCAGGCCTAGGTTTAGCTGATGCTGTTGTAGTAGTTGATGTAATGCTACTTACTTTATTTGTAGTTGAACTACTAACTTTAGTTGGTGCTGTAGTAGGTCTACTTTTAACAGGACTTATTTTATTCAATGTGCTTGAAGTTGGTCTAGCTGAAGATAGTGGTTTAGCTGTTGTTTTAGTAGCTTCTGTTTTCTTAACAAGTGTAGTAGATTTAGTTGATTTAACATCACCATTAGCTATTGGTTTCTTATCAATAGCAGTAGATTTAATTGTAGTTGTTAATGGACCAGTTTTCGGTTTTGGAGCCAGTTTACTAGCAGCGGTAGTAGTTTTTGGTGATGATAGAGGTTTTTGTGAAACACCATTACTAGTTAATTTTGTAGATGGTCGAGATGGTGATTTTGTAGTAGTTGGTGGTTTACTCTTAGAAGCTGCAGCTGTAATTTTTGAAGATGCTGTTTTACTGGCAGCCGTAGGTGATTTTTTCGTTGCTATTTTAGCTTTATCTGTTGTCTTCTTTTCCACTACAGTAGCTGCTGTAACAGCAGTAGCTGCAGCAGTTATTACACCAACAGCAGCAGCAGCAGTAGCAACTGTTGTCGTTGTTGAAACTTCAGGCACGAGTTTATCGTCAATTTGTTCAGCTTTTTGTTCAACTACTTCTTCAACAGTAACAGCAGCAGGTGCTTGAATAGTAGCAGTATCTTCGACAATTTTATTATCCTCAATTTTATTAACAATATCTTCAACAGCTTTATTATCCTCAATCTTATTAGAAGTATCTTCGACAGCTTTATTATCCTCAATCTCAACAATTTCTTCAGTCTTAATAGGAATCTCGTTTTCTGTTGGTAAAGGATACACACATTTACTCAAAGGATGATCACCATCCAATACATCCAACTGAACTGATTCAATAGGCTGTGTAGCAACAGGACTAGCTTCTAATGGTGAATGTGCATCAGAAATGTCACTTCTTTCCAAAAATGAATCAACTTCTACTGTTGCAACTGATTCAGGTGGTGAAAATTGACAAACTTCAGGAACTAAAACCTCTGACTGTTGTTGAAGAATTGGTGAAGATTCACCTACAGGCGATATCTCTTGTTCAGAAACAGGAACAGTATCTTGATCTGGAATTGGTGACATAACAACCGGTGATATTGTATCTTTTACAGATGATGTAACATCCTCAACCGGTGAAGCAATAATCGATTCTTCTTCTTTCTTTTCAACATTAGTTGATATTTCACTAGTATCAATTAACTGATATTCTTCATGTATACACGGATCACTTTCAAATGTTGTTTCTTGAGTTTGAGGAAATTCTGATTGTTTTGTTTCTAATAGTGCTTCAATTGGGATTTCAGGTGAAGAAGTTAATAATTCATGTGTAGGTATTGGTGAAATAACTTCCATATTTAATTTCTCTTGCATTGCTTCAATTTCCGGCTCCGGTGTTACTAATTTGTGTTCAATTAAATCGTCTAAAGTCGGCTGATCTTGATGCAATTGTTCCTGCTGCTGCTCCTTTACTTCATCAATTTTTTCTTCTATTAATTGATCTGTTTCACTAAGAGTATTTTGATTTTGTAATAGGTCAACTTGAGTTGGTTCTGGTGATGGTGATAAAGCTACTAATTCAGGTGATTTAGAAACCATATCACAAACTGTTTCTTTTATTTCTGGCTCTTTTGTTTCTTCTTCTTTTTCATTGATTTGTTCCTTCTCTTTGATCTCTTCCTTTTCTTTCTCTTCTTCATTTTCTTTCTCGATAATGTCATTTGTGATTAAATATGGTGATTTTGGTAGTTCACAAAAATCATCAGACAAATCATCAACCGGTGATGCGATTTCTTTCTCATCATCAATAATTTTGTCTAAATCTGTAGTCTGGACACGTTCATCATTATCTAAATTGATAATGTCATCAGATTTTTCAGTACTTGTTACGACTGGTTGATCGGGTTTACTTAAAAATTCATCTAAATCATCTGGCAGAGGTTGTACACGATTCAAATCAATTGTATCAGATTCATTTTTGTCTTGATAAAATGACATCGACATTGGATCTTGTTCTTTATTTAAAATTGATGATAAATCAATGTGATCTTGTCCAAATGCTGATTCATCGAATGATGCAATTGTTGCTGTTGATTCATCCCCAAAAACAGCTCTTGTCGATAAACCAGCCTCTGATTGATCTAAAAATTTACCAGGCGTAAATGGTGCTGCATTTGGCCCAAAATGGAATTCATCATGACTAATTTTGGTTGGTGTTAAACCTGTACCGGGTTGGAATTCGGGAATTTCATCAATATTTTTACCATTTAATAGATTTTCCAATTCCTGAGTTGTTGTTCTATGATCCTAAAATATATTTTTCAAATATAAATGATTTGATTAAAATTTTAAATATTTTAATTTACATTTATTTCTTCATGATCATTAGTATTATTATCACATGCTTCAACATCACTAGGTCTTGATTTTACTTCATTTTCGAATTCTTGTGGATTTGGTACATTCAAATCAATATCACTAGCACGTTTTGGTGATTGTGATATAACTGGATCATTGATTAATGATTGACAAGCCGGCGATGGGATACTTCTTGTTGGTGATACCGGCACAAATTCAGCCGCATTCGGATTCAATTGTGACATGTTGTCTATGTCTTCTTCAAATGAAGCCGCAACCTAACCAAATCAATTATTATAGAAAATTTATTTTTATGAAAAAAAAAAAACACAATAATAATACCTCTTGTTCTGGCCGCGCAGGATTTAAATTCTCTTTATTAGCTTCGTCACCTTTAATATAATTCCACTCGTCCTCTGAATCGTCACCACTGTCAGCTACGTTGTCCTCTAAACTACCAACATCATGAACTGTAAACAACAACAAAAATTAGAATATTTCAAACACCTACATTTATTTATAAAATAGATTTATTTGTAAATAGTTAATAGAAAAATAATGCCACACCCTGTAGCCAAAAGGCCCGGGAGATTTGTTTTAAAGGTGGTGCATTCATTCAACTACTACTACATCAATATTGATCGTTTCTATGATGTAAAATACGAATGCAACACAATATTATAATCTCAATAAAAACTAATGAATTATAGTAAATTTATAATTGATGTTTTGGTCATTTTTTGGGTATACACAAAAATTCAACAGGTGGTCGATTAGGACCCCGCAGTCGTTCTGATAAGACCACCATTTACACAATGGATAAACGATGTCGACGACGACGACAATATAGAGATGTTTGTTAGATGTCATCATCACAATTGGGGTAGAAGAGAGTAAATTATACACCCCATCTATTCGATATAATATCATAAATTAAAGTTGATCGTAAATTAGATTGAGTAGAAGTAAGCTATAAATATTTTGATTAAAAATAGAGAAAGGTAACAAATTTGATGCACTAAATTCTAAAATAACGTTATAAAAACACAAGAAGAAATATTTTAATTATATCATATTTTGTTATCTAGATAGAAAGAAATATAAATTAGATTAATAACTGTTTTAATAAATATTCAAGTCGTCCTCCGCATATTATTTTCAATAAATTTTTATATTTGTAAATAGTAACAGTAGGTCGTATTTTATATCAACCTACTTTCTTAGAGAAATTTTGTTCAAGAAAAAATTATGAATAATTCAAGAATTGCATAATCTTTTCGATTTTTTAAAGGTTGTAACAAGTGTGCAAAGGAAAATTACAATTCGTTTTCTTCGTGCGAACAAGAAATAGAAAAATAGATAAGTAAGAACAAGGATAATGAAAATTCTCTCATGTTTGTATTTTTATACACATTTGTACAAGGTCGATTTCTTTTATGCCTTTTAAATAATACTCTAATTGTAGAAAAACAATAACAATTAAGTAAATTACTGGTAGAAAATAAGAATTGTTAGATAGTTGAACTTCAATTATGTCCCAGGATTTAGGGGTTTTTAGCCTTTCAACAATAGGTGTTTGTGAATAGTTAGTCAAAAAAACAGATGGTGAAATTTTCAATTACATGGAACCAATTTCGTGTATAGAGTAGGAACTTAAAAAAGACCATCTCCAAAATTGGAATCGTTCCATTTAAGAATTCGATAAAAGTTTAAAAATTTCGTAATCTCAAATACAATCTAAACGGTATACGAATGTGAATTTTTTGAATTCCTGTTAAAACAAACAGAAATTATTGATTTGTTATGGAAAGATCAACAATTGCATCAACTTATTGTCAGAGATGATTTTCGTCAGTTGCCCAAAAATTCACCCGATTCCAATAGAATAAACTGCAATTGTGATAAATCTTATCGATAATAAAATGGGAAATGTTCTCAAGGTTGTTTGAGAAATAATTTCAAGGAAAAAACCAACACAAATTTGTCACCAATTAAAAATTAACATTTCATTTTAAAAAAATACAAACATATATTGAAAATAAAAACAAACAACTTCTAGAATATTCCCATTTGTAGAAATGAATCTGTAACATTAATAATAAAACTAGAAATTGATAACACGAGGAAAATAATAAAAGAAACAATCCCAAGATAAATAAAACGGTTGCTAGTGCCAAAAAGTCAATCTAAAAATAAACTCGAATAACTCAACGCACATAATATAAATCTTTTATGTTCATTCAATCGAAATTATACGATTTTTATAAACAATTTGCAATATTTACAGAAAAAATTCAAAAATTTCGTCCGTTTTTTGTGCGTATATCATATTCTTTTACATATTCTTAACCCCCCCCTCTTCACCTCTTGCCCAGATTTAACATCTTACAAGAAACCGGTAATTATATTCTACTCCATACATAATAGAAACTTACTTAAAATAACCGAATTTATTGATTACACAAGCAACTAATTAAAAATATCACAGATTACTCAAATTAGAAAATCTACCGCTACAATTTTCTATTTAAAAACGGTTTTTTTTTGGAACTTTTTCAGGCACTTCCACACAATATTAAAGACGGAACTTCACAGAAGCCGGTAGAATAATTGTCGGGTTGGGTCTGGTAATACGCATGCGCAACTCCGAAATATCACTTAATATAAAGCAAAATTAACAATAATATAATAAAAATAATTATTTTTACAGCTAATATTTGCTAAATTATTTCGATATCGATTAAAGAAATACACAAATATTGATTTATGTGGGAAGATTTGAATATAATAAAAGAAACAAAAGAATTTGAATTGATCGATAATGCAGGCGACTGTAAATATTTCCAAAATACCAGGGACGTATTCAAATATTTTTCGAAAATTGTAAATATTGTGATTGAATTATTACAAAATATAAAACATAAATTGTCGCTATAATAAAATATTGGATTTATACAATTGTATTAAATTTATGTACGGTTTCATTCGTTGATTATTTTTTAATTCCATTGAAAACAATGGGATTATTATGAATTTAATCTATGTAACTAATTTCAGTCGATGACACAAATGCATTAATGTCGGCGTTTATTAATTAAAAATTTGATTATTTACGTTATCAATTATCAAATAATCAACATTGCTATTATAATTCCAAGAATTTCCAGTACTTGAAATGTCAATGTGTAGGCAACCAAGAATACATTACTCCACATAAACACCCGGTTTATTCAAATTTTATAACGGAACCTCATCAAAAAATTCCGTACGAAACAAATATTTGTAAGGGTTTAGAAGTATTTATGTGTTAACTTATCCGACCCCTACAATTTACCCTTGTCATTTCAAGCGATTTATTATGTAAAATTTGAATATTTATTTTAGAGTTTTGACAATAAAAATTACTTAAACAAACATAAATTGTATAATTCTTGAATTAAGAACGTGTAATTTGGAGGCTACATTTAATTATAAGGATTTTTGAATCTTTCGTAATAGAAGCGATATAGTTAACGACCTTTATACAATTTACGTGAAAACATTCCATGTATTTTTGTTGGAAATCTAGCGGAGGACTAACAGCTAGTAATTTGATTGATTACTTAACAATTACGTCAATATTTATAGAAGAAAAACGAGTATGTACAAGGTTTCTAGGATTAAGGCAAAAACAAGGGAAAAAGTTGGCGTATAATTAGATTTAACTAGTAAGTGAGTCATAATAAATAACGATAATAACTGTAGTTTACACAATATTTTAATTTTCTTTTAAAAAAATATTATCTTACCAATAAATTGAGTTTAGAAATTTTGAAAAGATTCTGCAACATCTGTCGTTCGACACTATGTTTACAGACACGAGAAAATAGCAGTACAGCTAAATAATAAAATACAACGTTGATCTTTCCATCCAGTGTCTTTTTCGTTGTTATTTTGAGCATCTTAGCTTTTATAAGAAGGGTTCATTAACATATATACACTCACACACTGTATTATACAGACAAGAAGAAAAATTTCCAGTTGGAAGAGAAGAAAAAAAACTTCAACATGATTCAAAAATAAATTTTGTCCTCCTCAACAACAGCTACAAACGACAAGAGAACAGCAGCAGGAAAGTTACAAAAGTATTCTCGAAAGATTGTTTTTTTTATTAAAACCACACATAGCAAAGGAGAAGATGGATATGGAGGATTTGTAGAAAAAAAATAGCCGAGAATATTTCTCCTCTGTTATATTTAAACATTAAGAAGAGCTATTTAACTGTTTTATGTGGTGTAAGTGGTTCATTAAAACAACTTATAAATTCATCATGCGTATTCTTTTCGGTTGAAAGAATACATGATGGTTACGATTCTTTTTAATTCTTGATGTTTATTAATTACAAAAATTTTCGGTATTTATTAATATGTTAATTAGTCAATGTAACAAGAGAAAGAAAAACAATTACGACCAACCTGATGGAGTAGTTGTAGATTATTGATATTAAAAATGTTAATTAAACGTAATTTCAATAATAAGAGGATTTTTTTCAGTTGGTTACAACTAACTAGCAAGTTAAATTAGGTATTTGAATAATTATAACAATGTTTCATGTAATATTATTTTAAAAGAAATTGCACAATTTCTTTAATTAGATCCGATCAAACTTTTCTATAGAAAATTTAAACTAAATATAACTTCCTCCTCATTATTTTTAAAGTTTAATACTGACATGAGTCTATTTAAAGTTACAATATAGAATACAATTGCGTCATTGTCTATAAACGCGTCAATTGTAGAGACATTTGTATCAATTTTCTCGTTACTGATATTGGAGAAAGTTGTGCATATAATTTTTGTGGACAGAAGTTGATGCTTTTGAAATTAACAACAAAGATGATGGGAGTTGTTCCAAATAGTTACTATTTCAAATCATACTCTAATGATGCATATAAGTTCAAAATTAGACTGAAATTCAAACGAAATAATAATTGAATCATTACTAGGTAATAATAGCAATTTAACATTCCTAGATGATGCGAAATTGTTTACTAAAAAGATTGCAAAATTTGGATTTTATTCAATTTTACTCTATTAACGTATGAATAATAAAGCACACGTGTTAGGGACAAATTACATCTGTTATATTGACCTACAAATTTTTATTTTGCTCAATTTTTCCTCGCATATGTCGAGTAGAATTATCAAAAATTTTAAAAGAAACTGTAATTTAGCATTTTCAGTAAAAATTTTCGAATTTTTCCTTCGTAAACTCTTTCAATATGGATTTATCCTGGAAAGTGTTGAATAATAGTTGGGAAGATTTGACGGAACAATAGAGAAACTTCGGACAAGAAGTGAGATTTTTTTGAAATTTTGCATTAAATTGTAGGTGCTTGAGATAAATTTTGAAAATTTATCACCCCATAAGATGATTCCATAAAACAAAACTCTTGGAAATTTACATTTTTGGCAGAACCTGCCGATTTCAATGCAATTTAGCATTTTTAGTTCAAAATTTTAAAAGTTCTACCTACGAAAATCTTTCAATAATCATAAAATTTGTTTATGAATTTATCATAAGAAGTGTATAATAATTGTAAAAATTTGTAAATAAATTTATAACTCTTAGAAATTTACTACTCTATTGCTATATAATTTGGCATTTTCATTTAAAATTTCGAAGTTCCACCTCCGTAAAACCTTTCGATAATTATAAAGTTTATTTACGAGTTTATTAAAAGAAGTACACAATAATTGTGAAAATTTAAAGGAAAATGGAGCAATTTTTGAGTAGAAATGAGTTTTGCAAAATTTTGTATTAAATTGTAGATTTTCGAGATAAATTTTTGGAAACTTGTTAATTTATGGTTTCAAAAACATAAAACATTAAAAATATTTATATTTTTTACCTCTTTAAAATGTTTCAATCAACACTTATGAAGTTAAACATAATAGAAAAGTTGTTGATTCAATTCAAATTTTTCAAAAAGGTGCTCAAAATAAATGTTGATAAGAGAAAATCTGTACTTTTAATCAAAAATTTGGAAAATGCACACCATTTTTACCAATTTAACATAAAATTTGCAAAAATTTTAAATCTCAAAATTCGAGCGCTTTAAACTTATTCAAAAATTAATTTTCAGTTTAAATAAATTTTTAGTTATTTTATTCATCTTATAAGTAAACGCTTTCATAAATATTTCAAAAATTTACACGAACGGATTTTAAATAGAAACCTTTTTCAGTTATGTTCAAATAAATGATTTCACAAAGGAAATGAATACTATTTCGTATTTTTAATCCGTTATTATACCTTCTAGTGAAAAAGATATAACGTGCAACAGAACAACAATTGAATTGCATTCAACAAAAGCGTGAATAAAAAAATATTCTCAATACTATTAAAAATAAAATGTAGAAATATTTGAATTGTTCAATCTGATGTAAGCAATATTATAGAACGTATATTTTTAGTTTGGAATTTCTTACTCAAAACTATAAGAAAATGAATCGTTGGATCTTTCTAAATAACCAACAAGATAACAATCCCAGAGATTCGTGTGAGATTCATCTAGAAACATTTACGTATCTAAAAGTTCTACTATAAAAAGTACAGAACAGGTCGTGGGATTTTCTCGTGGCATATACCCGGACTTTAGCTCTTTATTATTTGCTAGTTTAACTTATTGAATTGTTTATCTAATGTTCGATATATCTTTTCTATTAAACAATAATAAACTCAATCAGTTGGTGGTCTATTTATGTTTATAATAGTTTTCTTATATTTGAAGATTTGAAACGAAAATTCGATTGCAAAACAGAACAATGTTTCCCATTTTGGTCGTAAAATTGCTGTAGGGGAAAACAAACTGCCCTTAAGATAAAATTGTAGAATAACATTGTAACATAAAATATAGATAAAATAAGGGGGGTATTTCGAAACCCCTCTACTATTATGTAGAGATAGTTTGGTGAAAAACAACGATTACTACACATTCCTAAAATGAATCAATAGAAGAAGAAATTCCCCTTCATTTTTAAGCGTGATTCGAAACTAAGGAAAACAAAAAGTTAAAACTATCTACAATGTAATTCTATAGGTTTGCTTTTAGTATTTCAATTTATATAATGTCAGTGATGGTGGCTACATTATCACCATGACGACACGTATTCGTTATAGTTCAACAGAATTCAATTTCAAGCGACAGTAATTATTACCAATTTGAATAGGTTTTGTTTTATTTTAAAACAGCAGCTAGATTGACAAATGAAACCGGACTTACCTGGAACATTTGCAGGATTTACAGGGACTTCATCACTAATTAATGGTGGCGTTACTGTTGTCGGGGGTAGTGGTGATGTTATTTTCCTTTCAACAATCTCATCGTCATCATCACTAATTTGTTGTTTTTGTAACTCATCATCAACAATACGATCAATTTCTAATGCAGCCTTTTCAACCTCCTCTTTCTCAATAAATGGATTAAAACTACCTTCAGGATTATTATTAATAATACCATCAGCTAGAGCTTTTGCTGTTAAAATTGATGGTGATAATACATCAGCTGTATCAACATCAGTTTCAGGTCCTAAATCATCATCAACAACACCAACATCATTATCATCTTCATCACGTTCATTATCATTATCAATAACATTATCATTATCATTTAAATCATCATCATCATCGTCTTCATCGAATTCTGATGCCGAACGTTTACCATTCGATTTATCCAATTTACGATAGAAATCATCCGTTGGTGATGATATTAAATCATCAACATCACCACCATTTTGTTTATAATTCTCAGTTGATAAATTCAATAAAAAGCCATCGGTTTTCAAAGTATCAGGATCGACTGTTGTTGCTAACGCTGGTGTTGTTTCTGTTGTTGTTGACATTGTATTTTTAGAACCATTTGAATTTGCAAATGGATTATTCGAATTATCTAGGCTCGTATCCATTGCTATTGGTGGTGAGCCGTTGCGGTTTGCCCAATGGGCTTCCGCTGCAATTTTAGATGGTTCACGTAAAAATACAACAATCACGGAGATATTGTCCAATGAACCACTTTCTTTCGATAGTTTCACTAATTGTTCGCTGATTATATCAGTTTGATCTGAAATTATAGACAAAATTTAAATTATAAAACTACAATTATAATTGATTTAATTGATAATTTCTAACAATTATCTTTAGAAAGTTTCTCAAGTGTAAAGTTGGAAATTTAATATTTCGTCAATTCATAGGAGATTTCTTCATGCAAAAACAACAACGCACAAATGTCTTTTGAATCAATTAAATCAAGTTTCACTGTTTCTCTATTTTATTCCTATTCGACTATTTGTTCGCCCCTTTGACAACGTCAAATATCAACCGCTGTTCACGTGATTATTCGGAAAGATTACTGGAAAATGCACGAATATTGCACCCTTATTGATGCTGAAATCCAGCTAGATTAGAAATGGAATGTTTTGTATTATCTGGCAATTTCACACTCTTATCTTTTATTCAAAAATTAACGATAATTGTACGCTTTTGTAATAAAGACGTTAAAATATTCGAATAGATGGAATTTGATTAAAATTCGTGATCATCTCAACTACTATTATTATTCGTATAATTCATTTATTTTCAGGCTTCAATGTAATTATTGCAACAGATGAAATTTCGGTGTAGATGATTATCAAATAGAATATATAGTTATTTCATGACATTAACCATTGGTATTATCTCTAAGACGATCGTAATTTAATTTTCATAGTTAGATACATCTAAACCATATAGTTTCATGACCTTAATTTTCTAGTACCGATTTTCTATTATAATTTTACATTCGACTCAGTCCATTCAATTTTAATGGTTTCGTACAACAATGATTTGTTCTCTAAATGCAATTATCGTAGATGATATGATGGTCATCATTGCCGTTACCACCTGGAGATCGTCTGCAGAAACGGTATATAAACCGCCCGAAGGGGTCGACGAACTGGTGCACTTTACGGCTGGTGAATCCAGCCAAGACTCTGGATCTTTTAAAGACAAGAAATTAAATCAGAAAAAAGAGAGTACGACTTAAATATAGAATAGTTGTTCGTGTTTAAGACAAGACAAGAGAATGGATAAGAGAGAAATAGTACCACACTTGAGTGATTTCATGTCATTGTAACCACCTTCAAGACGATGGTGATGAATACATCTCGATTATCAATGCTTCAATTGTAAGAATTTCGAGAGAAGATATTGAAGAAATTACAAACAAAATCGACCCCATACATACGTACACTATAAATAAACAAGACGTGAAAGTGCCAAGGAATGTATGTTGTATATCGTTGATCTTCATGACTATCATTTAAGAAGCGACCAAAATAAAAAAAACACATAAGGGGTATGTATCCATGTAGGATTGTGATTTATAAACGAGTATATTCCACTTTTATCCAGTCGTTGCAAATTTATCAACTCGAAAATAAAGCTAGTAAAACAACTAAAACAACCAATGGTATGTCGTCTGCTAAAAACGATATGCACAATTCTGGAATTTATAGTCTAAATAAATACAAAATTCTTTATAATCAGAGGGAAAATCGTGGAGAAATTGTCCAACTGTTGACAGTTCTATATCGAATTCCACAAAACCAATAAAGACAAGAACAAAATAAAACCAACGATTCGCTCTTATTCTCGAATTTCATTCATTCGAATTGTTCTAACAATAATTGCTCCTCCTAGATGGGCAGAAAGCGTTGAAAATTTCTAAAAAAAAAAGCAATAAACCCCGTTATATTGATCAGAATTACAAATTACAGGAACCAAATCCCCGATAGAAGCTAATTAGAAGGGTTGGTGGACTAATTGAAACGGAAATTTGTCCAATTTACGTAGATTCCCAATCATTTGCAAGTTTATCGTGGAGAATTTTGTATAATTTTATAAATCCCTAGGGCGATTTTAATACACATGGAAACCAACGCACCCCCGTTGGTTTTATTTTTAAAATAGGGCAAGGTTCAACCACCCAGATACTAAACGACAATAGGTGTGGTTTTTTTATTAATTAACTGAATTAATTTTATTTATTTGGCAAATATTATCTATAACACCTGTTGAATTAATTGAAATTTCACAGACGGTATTGATTGATATTCGTATGCATAAAAACGTTAACGCTCAATTTGCGCAATATTTTTAACGGATTTCTTGGAATGTTATCATTTAATTGAATTGAAAACAGATTATTTTTAGTTCAAGTCCAGACAAAAATTTAGAACGGGTCGTCCCTTGAACTGTGATTTTTTTTTTAGTATAAAATTAATCCATTTATAGATAATAAAGTTAATAAGCAAATAAAATGAGTGTTTAGAATGTTAATGTTCTGATTATAATTGCAATAATGTCAACGTTCCTTCCATTTGAGCGGATGACATCATGGGATGTGGAAGACGTGTTAGTTTTTATTAGGGAGTCAATTAGTCATTGGTAAAATACCACAAAACTCTATTTTTATTCGACTAGGAGAATTCGCAATGTTTCAAATTATTAATATAAATGACAATCAAAAAGCAAACTAATAAAGATTACAATTTTTATTTATATCCTTCTATAAATCAACCGTTTATCATAAATAATGTGGAAAATTGATCAATTCCTGCAAATCAAGTAATTTAATGGCCTGTTTAGCGTAACGGACCTTGAATCTTTTTAATTATTACAATAATTAAAACTTTCAATATTCATGAATCACTCAAACAATTATAGCTCGAAAATAATTTTTCTAATCTCACCTTTTCAAATCGATGCAAATATAGAAGTTGAAAAAGAATCACAATTTATGCGACAACAACTTCAAAGATGGTCGATTCGGTTGTAATGAAGAAAGAAGAAGAAGAAGCCAGACACCGGCAAGTTTGCAGCTTTTAAAAGTAATCCTGCAACACTCACGCACCGTGTACAATAAAACTGTTGCCAGCAGGCAAACAGACAGCCAAGCAGGCAAGCAGTCAGCTCTCTCAACGAGGAAACTCGAGTCTGCAGGGTGACTCATCGGCCATAACCATATGCATTCTGGGTTGGAAACCGGCAAATCGAACTTTCTCTCCACGATTACAATTTCGATATATTTTAACAACAAATCAATGATTATTTTAAAACACCATTGGTAGTTATCATACGATTTTTCACGATTCGCTTCTATTTACAGCTACTTGAGCGAGATTGAGATTATTTTAAAATTTATTACACGACACCGTCTACTATAAATCGATTTTTTTCTACAAGTAGCGCATTGATTTTCTTCATTACAAATACAAACGAGATTTATTGCAAACAACGTTGACAAATTACAAAATTACCATCAGCCATGACAATAGAACTAAATATTTCTATAATTCCATTGTCATTTAATCACCTAATTCTGTATCTGTACGGACCATAACGTGAGTCATACTCTATACCAAGGTTATTGTAATGCCAATTAAAATACCATCATTATTTAATAGTTGGAAATAAAAAATTAATATTCGATTGTAAATTGGATGTATTGCATTCGAAACGGAAATAAGGCTAAAAGACTTAAAAGTAACGCTTTCACGACCGTTAACTTCCTAATTACTTACTTTTAAGATCCTTTCATTGTAACACAATTCAGTTATAGTTGAATTGTACTACATAACAACAATTCAAATGACATTGAAACATGAAGTATAATACAAGAATTCATAGGTAAGAGTTTATAATCATCTCTTCATGTCCACTCAAGTATCCACTAACGAAACCTAATAAAAACCAGTTCAATCAATCTTAAAGATCAAAAACTGGTTCGAATGTTGAAAATCAAATAAATGAAATACGAGGAAATAGGGGAAAATTACTATTATATAAAACCAAAGTTTTTCAATCAGATGGGTCATTGAGAATATTCCAAAAATCACCGACAACTAGAAATGTTATGAAGCACGAAATTCACCAAAAGACTACCATTTTGCCCTTTTAAATCAAATTATAATCACATAAAGAATCGTGGTAATAAGTTACTTTTATTACGTGAAAGTCAAGTTAATTTTAGTTGATAATACGCAGGATTTTAATTAAATTACTGGACTTGTAAATAAATAAATACACAGAATAGAGGCGTTTTTACACCTCCCATATATAAATTTTTATAAATTCCCAAATGTCCAGACATTAAATCATTAATTCTCGAGTGAATAGACCAACCCTTAACTTATACATGTAAGCCAAGCCTTGTACAAAATTATACACGAATCGTAAAAAATTCTGTTAGTCTATAGAATATCACGATTATTATTTTCATGTCTTATTGTTAATAAGATAAATCTGAAAATTGTTGGGAGGTACTCGACAACCATCACTTTTATCTTGAAGCCATCTCCAAGTTAAATTTTTATTTTTTAATCACACAAACGGTGATGCAAATTAAAAACCAGAAGTCTGTTAGACAGCTGTTCCTCGATTAAACTCCAGAAATATTCTAGTGTTTGTTCTACTATTATTGTTATTATTATAAATAAAGCGAACATATGTCTCCAATCTATGGTTTGAAGAAAAGATTCCAACTTGTTAAAATTCAGTAGCATTCATTATAAACACAAGGAGATTCGCACAATTGTCTTTCATATGGAACCAGTTTTGTGTATTGAAACAAAAAGAAATTCTACAAATTAAAATCCAAGTCGTTTAACAAAATTTCATGAATCACAACAATACAAACAACACCTTATTGTTTTTTAATGATGATGTAATCCAGCATCCGGAAATTATTCAACAATCCATTATGGAAATTTCCGTTTAATTATAATAATAACAACAAAGATTTATCAACAAGACTTATTATATGAAATTTGAAATGCAAGTCGTCTAAAGTTGGTGAAATCGATGATTCATTTTGTATATTTTTTTACTGCTTAGCCCACACCTATCCACGATTACAAAATATTTGAACAGGTTACAGAGAAAGGTATAGTAATAGTAGAGATTATCGTACAAATGTCAATGACCAAAACTATAAACATTGATAGTGGAATTTCAATGGAACACACAAAAAAGAGACAATACAGGAAATGGCATTTGTTCCATAAAAGGGAAACTGTCGTATGGCTAATTAACAATTGAGATCACTACGGTAATTTCGAATAAAACACGTAATTAATTCAGCGTGTGTATAGAAGAAATAGATTTGAAAGGATTTCTGTTTTTTCCCCGAGAAATTGGTTGAAGTAAATGGTATAATACGGCCTCGTTTAAAATTTCTTTCCAACAATTCTATGAACAATACAGCCGAACACTGTTTTGCTCCAATTCCTAATCGTTAATCCGTTAATTATTCCAATCAAACTAGATGATTGAATTTCGCTCGACAACTAAGCTCATCAGAAGCTAATTGTTGGTGCCATAATGGATAGTAAATAGAAATTAATCAATATTATTTTCATTATAATATACCGGCTAGAAATAGGATTTTTATAAAACTTCTAGACATCGCTCTAATGGAATTCAATTCTTTTAAACTTGCAACCATGCATAACATTTATGGTTCATAAAATATCAAGGACTGGTTTTTATTAACACATTCATTTTCTCGGTATTTTATTTGGAAATTTATTTCAAAAGAAAATCGTTAGAATGATTTTATGGCGAGAAAATTTACAGCCATCATCGGAGCTATTAAAAAAATTCAAATTAATTCAGCAAAAATACGCATACGGTCAATATTTTATCAGAAAATTAATCCGAAGCTACAATATGTTATACCTGGTAATATCAAATTTTATAAAGAAAATCTTACGGTAGTTGAAGAAACAACAGGAAGAATCTTCGAAACAAAGTATCTCTTCCGTCATATATTTGTAGGCTAATCGATTTAAAAATTATTTTTAGCGGTAGATGAAACGGCTGTTCTACATCAACATCGTCAATATTATTCTTATTATTTGTGATTAGTGGCAAGTTACATCCAGGAAATTGTACATTGAGCCCAGAGACAGGACACAATCTACAAGTGTTAAAATTAATGATGCACAATATTATAGGATAATCGCATGTGGAAATCGCCTAATATCCTGGTAAATATCTTTCAATTTTTCCCCTATTTCTAGCAAGTATCTCGTTTAGAATTTCGTTTTATTACACAAAATAATACACGTGCTTAATACAAACATTGTCACAGTACATTTATTTTAACACAATACACAAAAAGAGGAGGGATAATAATCTAATACTAGTATTGAGATGCAATATAGGGTGACTTTCTATAAGGGTAAACTTGGTCATATTTGAATGAATCACCCAATTATACGCTATATTTGAATCATTTTATTTCCCCAAAATTCTCCACAATCGATTGTTGATTATCAAAAAGATAAAATTCTATACAATTTTCTTCAAGAAAATAATGGATAGTATTTCCTTTTGAATTATTATAATTTATAATATTACAACATGAGTCTTGTAATACAACAACTAAGCCAATAACACAAAAAAGAGGGGTTGATATAGTCATTAAAAACATTCTAATGATGTCGAGGTTATTCATGTAAAAATATTCAAAGTACTTGGACTGTAATTGAACTGGCGATCGAAATAAATGCACCCCTCTTCTCTAGTTTTGTATACGGTTCATCAAACTTTCTAGAGTGTTTCAACAAATTGTAATAAAACTTTAAATTATTCGTCAAAGAAAACTAATCGCTACGACTATTGCAGTTTTAATTTCTATTAATTAATTAATTAACTGATGTACTGTCATTACTACATTACAAACGACAACTGAAATAATTGGTGCATAACTTGAGAAACTATTTTCTACAACAACTACATACTTTTCTCAAAATTGTACACGTTTTGAGTGTTTGAAAATAATTAGAAATACTACCATCGAGTTTAATGCTAAATTTAATGGTAAATCAACAACAAATTCGTATTTAATTGAAACTTTCCGCAAAATTACACCAACAGATAAGTTACATTGAAGACATGGTAGATTAAACATGGGGTAATTCGGTAATAATAGGCAACCGTTAATTTTAATACTAACTTATAAAAGCACCAAAAGTAGTCCGTTAATAACTGTTTAATAAAGTAATAGAAACATTTAATTCACACCTTGCTCTTTTGTGGATAAATAGAATAAAAACCATTTAATATCCCACAGGATTCAATTTATTTTACTTGTTTATTATTCTTTTTTAATTTGTATTTGTTTTTCATTTAAATTAATACTTGAAAGAATTGTTTACGAAAATTTCCCAGGACTAATATGTACAGGGTTATAATGAGAAATTCTTTCACGTCTTTTCTATTGAACACCTACCGGAAATTATGATGTCCATTTTGATTTAAAAACATTTATTTAAAATGTCTTGGGCAATTGGCCAAACATACACACATATAGATCAACAAAACGTTATGAATTTCCGGTTGCAATCAACCGAATTTTATAAAAATCTACAAGAACTGTTGTGAAACAAGTGAAACGTTTCTTTTCCACCAAAAAAAAAAAGAAACAATTGTCTTATAATTGTTTTAATCTATTCTTATTGTTGAAACAATTTGGAAATTCTCAAAATGAATCCACCACTCCTTTCTCTCATACCAGTAAAATTGGGTGTATACCAATTAATATCAAAAGATGATAATCATGACAATTGATTGATGTAAAAGGAAGGGTGAAATCAACAACAGTCAATGCAATTAATCCTTATTAAAAAGATAAGAGACGTTGTTCTCATCTTAAAAAAAATAATGTCCGGCTATTGTTCCATAATTGCTTCATTTCCATACAGTTTAAAATCAAAATAGACAATAATTTGTTATAAAATGTTAAATACAACTAGAAAATTCTTCTACTAGTGGCAATAACAATAATAACGGTCCTATATGTTTCTATAATGTTTTAAAGAATAATTACGTTGAGATTCACGTAGATTTATAGAGAATCCAAATAGTTGAAAAAATCAAAATGACTCATACGTAATGTGTAATGCATTTATTCCATGTAATAACAAAACACCCACGATACTGTCTGTTTTGTAAAAATATTCAACCTACCATAATAATGATGAATTATATACATGAATCATAAGGACACAAATATAACCGTTAGATCAAAATTTCTAATTTTAATTGTTATTCCTCATCGAACTGAATACCAATTAAAATAGAAGTAAATAATATGGATATAACTTACCCAATTAGATTCAGATTTTGTTACACCCAGGAATTTTTAAACGATGCTTCTACTAAAATTATTATTACTATTGATAAGATATCACTCTATAACTGTTTTAATAATGGTAAAGATAATAATAATAGGGAAAAATGCACGATATTTAAATGAATAAAAGCCGGCAGTAGTTGGTTTATTTTAGTTCCTGCTGTTGTTGATAGTTGGTTGAATGAAATTGAAATGCACCTATATATTTCAACTAAGCCGAAACGGAAAGCTTTGTTGTTGGCGAATGGATTTGGTCGTCAAGAGATTGGTGGAAAAACTAGGGGGAGAAAAAGTAATACAACATAGACCGATAGTTATCGAAATAAATCAACAATTTTCGAAGATTTTTTTCAAGAAAACCAGATCAAAGAACTATCAAATCGACCATTCCTTTTGTATTTCCATAATATCGGGCATTTGAAAGTTTCCAATACTTTTACAATAATGTCTTTCTTTTATTGATATTGTTGAAACCTTATACGATTTAATTAATTGAAGAAATTTATGGTGTTCGAATTTAATTAACTTTATTTACACAATACTGTTAGATTTATCTATTAAACAAACAATAAAATTACCATTCTTATATTACGATTTTTTTTTTATTATATTACTGATACTATTATGAAACAAGTATTGGAACGTATTAGGAAATTTGTGGCTTCAGTATCAGTTTAACAATTATTCGAAAAACCAGGATACTGACCTATAAGACAGGATATTTCTTTTTTTTTATACACATGCATATAATATTAGTATAGAACATATGGTGTATATAAATTGGATCGATTTTATAGAACAATCACCCTCTGTGTAAAACAAATAATAAAATTCAACAGGAAAGGGATAATTATCAGACAATAATGTAGAATGAATAGTAGAGAAGTGAAGGGCATTTTACAGTCTATCAATTTTATTTAGAAGAAAAAAATATGAAAGAACTTTCAATTAAAATAGGTTAAACATCTCATTATAATTTGATGTATAAGTAAAGATTACAACTAATTTTTTCTTGCTGTAGGTTAGTAAAAAATAAATCCAACAATGTGGGTAGTAATGAATCAAAGAAACAATTATAGGACCGGTTTAAGGGAATTCTTTATATAACCTACACATCTCTAGAATAATATTTTAAAGCCTCCACACAAATCTATTCCATATTCTATTGAAAGTCACGGTAAGATTAGAAGAAATTCTATTTCATTGCTATTATTTTGTATTTAAATATAAATTAAAATAAAAGTCGGAAGCATTGACCGTTGTTTGAAATGTTATACTTGGATATTTATTATGTCGAATTGTGAATTATTGTCTACGCTTCGTTGCCATTGAAAAGGGGACATGGCAGATGTCTAATCGATTTTATTTTAAATCTAATCGTAAATGATGACGATGATGTTCATTGTAGAATAAAACCGAGTATCAATTCGATCAATACAAGTGCAACTCTTTTAATATTATCAACTCTTATCATTAATCTCTGTTACCACCTAGATTGCCGACAATGTTTCATTCATTATCTAATTATATTGAATTGTTTTATTTTAATATACACACCTATTTAGCGTTTTTCACCCCCGATAAATGTTAGTTTTCCGAAACAATCTAGACTGATTTCGAAACAATGGCAATGACCTAGAGGGGCGAATAGAAAATAATCACATCGTTAACATTGATGATGAAAAGTGTTCAACTTAACGAACACACCTACAAAATACTTTGAGACGACAACAATAAAACTTAAACAATTGAATGCTGTCAATAAAGCAATAAAATAACTATAATTAAAATTAATCGACATAGATCCAAAATTACCGTTCTTCAATAATATCAATCAAAAGTAGTTTATTTTCTTTTAAAATATTCTGATTGAAATGAAAAAAATCTCTTTTAATTTTCCGTATAATTCTTTGGTCAAAGACAGCAACAATCCAACCGACCTTGAAGCCGTCATGCCTTCTTTATTATACGGAAACACTGCAACAATAATTAGATGGAGTAAAAATACTTTTTTACTTTTGAAAAGAAATGAAATATCCATTGAAGAATAATCTTCTATACGAGAAAGTATTCAATAAAACTTTTGACCTATAAAGACGACAATAGTTAATAGAATGGCACGATTATCATTCATATCACTAATCCACGATATTTATTTCATAGAACACATAGAGATGAACAAATAACGACAGATTCATCTGAAATATTAGATGTAGATTATAACTGAAATTAGTTTCATTTGACCGATAAATTTATCGAGAGAAAAGATATGAATTACATAGAAAACCTAAATAGAACACCATTTTTTATATTGCAATATTGTAAATATCATGTACTACTTATATCATTACTATCAAGTTTAATCGAACAATATTTAACAGAAATCATTGTAAATGTTAACGTTGTATTACAAAATTTTTATCATGAAATAGAAAATAAATACAAAATTATTAATCAATGGGTGGATTTCTTATTTCCTGAATAGTTCAATGTGAATTTATAGTGTACAAGTCATTTAGATAATGCCAAATTTAGAAAACTCAAGAGTGTTTCTATCCAAAAAAAATTGTTTTACAATAAAAATTTTGATTATAAATTTCTCTATCCGTTACTAATTATTTGTTATCATTGTTGTTTTATTTGTCGACTATTCTGTTATAAATTTCTCTAAACAAGTAGAAAGCGTATAAAAATTTTAAAAATATTTCCAAGTGTGTAATATAAAAATACTAAAATAATAATAATAACGTTGTAATTAATAAACAAATCAATTATTTAAAACAGACGACCGCTACGATTATATTAAAAAAATAACACACCATAATATGCTTTAATTAAAAATGTTATAATTAAAATTTAAATAAGCAGAAAAAATAGCTGTTGCGTGTCAATTTTTTTAATTCTTGTTCTTTATACGATCTGACCGCATTTTAATTATAATTATTTCAGTATTGATGTAATAAAATAATTTTGATGGTAAAAATAGAACAAATTAAACTTACCTGGATTTTGACAAACCATATTGTATACCGCCAAGGCTGTATCATCTTCCGATAGAAAATCCCATAAGCCATCGCAACCTAATATTAAGAAATCTTCACCACCATCCAATTGTATTTCGCGTATTTCAGGAATTGCAGTAACATACGGTTTATAGACATAATCACCTATGATAAAGACAATAAATTTGTAATATACGTTTAATAAAAGAGGATTTGATTTAGGGTTTGTATTGTATAGAAATTTAAAGATTTTTATAAAAATCACCCTAAATTCAAATTCACATCTAAACATGTTTACATTAGAGATTTGCAGTGAGAAGGAGGTTACATACAACATTCTATTTATGTGAAAATCACAATTAGGAGGCAACTAGTGTTATTTTTTTACAATAAAAAAATACAATTAGAAAAATAAAACAATAGAAACACTACAAATCATAAGATATCTTTACGTCTTACTGTGTATGCAATCAAGATGATTTTTCACAGCACCTTGTCACAAAGTCTGCACACAACAAATCGATTTGTTTTTAAGAAAAACGGAAATAAACAAATAATATCGTTTTATAATTAAATTACCTATAGCTCTGGATACAGCTAATTGTCCGTTAACCCTCCATGTTCCCCAAAAACTAACAAAACCACCTTGACTCTCGATTCGATTTTTCTCATCCTATAAACAATAATTAATTCAATTCAATTTTATAGTAGTTGATTTAATCAAATTTTACTTCACGACAGGGTTTATGCGGTTTAACACATTGTAGAATACGTCCCTGATTTACTAAAAGTGCTTGAGAATCACCCACCCATGCTATATACAAAGTATTCTCTTTTGGACGCAATAAAGCACATACAGCTGTTGTACCACTGGTGAAATTCTATAAAATTAATTCGATTATAATTAATGATAACAAAATAAATAAATAGATCTTACTTCAACTTTACATTTTTCAATAAATAAAGCATCAGTTTTACAAAATGCATCTAATAGTGCTTGTTCTGGATTTGTTATAAAATGTTTACTTTCGGCTAAAAATTGATGTAGATGTGCTGCACTGTAGGCGGCAGCATCGTGACCGGCATGGCCATCAAATATTGCATAATAACTGGACGGACTGGCTTCCTGGATATTAAAAATAATCGTAAATCATAAGAAAAGACCGTCATGTAGACAAATATGCAACAGGAAACTTCAACTAACTCTATTATAGTAATCTTTGAACTATAATAAAACGAGTTGCATGAATTTTTATTGCATTTGTAACTGTAATTTATTTAC
This sequence comes from Hycleus cichorii, assembly GCA_013841215.1. Lineage (NCBI taxonomy): Eukaryota > Metazoa > Arthropoda > Insecta > Coleoptera > Meloidae > Hycleus > Hycleus cichorii. The sequence goes on along the minus strand of JACDRQ010000313.1, from coordinate 8,416 downwards.
TCTGCAATGTTAAAAGTCGGGCTACAATTAATTACAAAAAAAGCGACTTCAACTTAACAGTGATATTATCCCCCAAAATTCCAAGCAATTTCCACGTAAATAATAGCATAATTTTAAAGCCCATTGGATAATTTACGAATTTGAGACAAGAAAATTATTCTTAATAGGTGAAAATCCCATGATTTTTCTCCAAATTGCCAGAAATTGGCTTCTTCAAATCCCTCAATGTCTTGCCATATGTACGAGCTTCATGGAAGTATCTTACGTGAAATAATACCCTGCAATATTTTCCCCTTCACTAATTTTCCGTAAAACTAACGAGCCTATCTAAAAATTTCTCAGATAGTTGGAAAGAGCTTTTAAATTACTATACAACTTGAATTATCGAAAAATAAATACTATTGGCTGAGTTATAGAGGTAATATTTAAAAAAATAAACTTCAATTGAAAATTTCATTAAAATTTTCCATATTATAGCCCAAGAAATGCTCTTTTCAATAAATTTTCATGTATCGTTCCGAGTACTAAATTACGGCAGAAATAATCAATCAAAAATGCCTTTTTTGACGATTTGTAGCCCGGCTCCTTGCATTATATATTTAACAAATTTACCTTTACATTGAACATTGTATTTAAATCATGTATAACAACATGTCGATCCTCCATACGTCTACGTTTATTTTTCGATGCACAAACGCTAATGGTATTGTATGGTGGACCAGGTGGTGGCAATGAACATAACATACTATTATCTAAATAACGTAAACATATCTCATTGGTTTTGGCCATAACAGTTTGCATTAATTTTAACGGTTCATAAGCTAAAAATTTACAAAAATAATAACAAATATATTGATTTATCATTCCAATTTTACCATTAGATGTTGGATTAAATCCACATTGAATTGGATGTTTTTTACAAATTTTTCTCGTCTCTTCTATTACTATCTGTATCAAAGGTGCCAACAAACTTTGTGGACATTGTCTATAAAAAAGAAACAAATTTATTAACAACAATATCACTAATAATACAATTTGAAAGGTGATAATATTGAAAACAAAACGATAAATTTTAATTTCTTTATTAAACACAATTGTTTATTGAATAAATCTACAAATAAAACCGAACGATCCCTCCCTCGCTTTCTTTGCCTTAATAGACGATTATCGCTTCGCATATTTTTTTGGACTACCATTTTAAGGCAGGTGCACTCAAGCTATCCCACCCCTATATTCTTTTTAACAAATAAATTAATCCCCACATTGAAAATTTGATTATTTCAAACTATACCATACAAATTATACAATTGTATTTTTAATAAATCTGGAAATTGTCCAGAGAATTGCAACCAATTCACTTCACCATACTGTTCTTTAATTGTCAACAATATATTGCGTATAATTTGTTTTAAATCCGGTTTTATTTGATTCCATGATGCTATAGCATCACAAAAATAAATGAAATTGGTTTGACAAAATTCAGGATATTTGATAATTAAATTACATAGACCACGAAATGCTAAATCTTTATCATCAGAATCTCGTAATGTACGTACAGATATACAACAAATTTTCAATATATTATCAATATCATTTGATGTTATTGTTATTGTTGGAGTTGTTGTTATATAAATATCAGGACATATACAACATAAAGTACATAGAGTTGTAGCGATTGTTTGATAAATCGGTCTTGATACTATCGGATTTTTTAATATCAATATAATTTGATTTAATATATCTGGTACAAATGGTTTAATATCAATACCAATAACCGTACAAATTTTATTAATTGTCCATGCGGCATTCTTACAAACACCCTCGTAATTTTGATCTAAATTCTTCGTGATTATTTTGATATAATCACCGATATTGTTTGATAAGTATGGATAACATATCAATACTAATTCACCGTATAGAGCAATTGAAGTTTGTCGTATTAAATATGATGAATCTTGTATTGTTGTATATAATAAACAAATTAAATTACTATTAATAACGAATTTATAGAAATAATTCTTTAAAGCTAAAGCTAATGAACATAAACAATCTAATGCTACATGCATTGCTTCTTTATCAGGCGGTTCATAATCGTCACTATTATAATAATTCTTTTGATATTCTAAATCAATCATAAATATATCAATTATAATCTCCATACATTGTGTATATAGGTTTTCAGCAAATGGTAATATACCAGAATTTATATATGGTATAATATTTGTTAAACATTCCAATACAGCAATAAATTGATCATCTGTATAACTATTATATTCATTCAATTTCTGTATTAATGGTGGTATTAATTTATCGATAAATTCTTTTCGATTTAATTCATTACCAACAGAATGGGCTAAAACATTAATAGCATCGTACAATAAATATAAACTACGATAATGGAATTTTTCGAAACCAATCTGAAAACTATCCAATATTAAATTAATATATGGTATTAATTTAATTTTGGCCTCCTCTTGGAAAACACAAAATGCCGACAATGCAGCACGTTGTACACGTTTATTATTATCATGGAAATTTTTTAATAAAATCGTCATTATTGTTAGAAAATATGTATTATCGTTTGTATCATTTTCATTATCGTTATAAATAATCCAATTAATATATCGACTTAATGTCCAACATGTAATCACACGTATTATCGGATTATTATCACTATTCATTACGTTAATTAAATATTGTATTAAATAATGTAAATGTGGTTTTAAACCATTCATACAACCCTCTGATATAGCACCTAATGCTAAAATTCCAGATTCTTTAATTAGATAATCTTGATGATATAATAATTCATTTAAATATGGTATTATTATCGGTAATAGATCGTCACCGAATTTTAATGATAATGCATCTAATGTTGCTGCACTACATTTACGTAATGTCCAACCGATATAAAAATCATCAACATCATCATTATTTGTTAAATAATCAACACCATCATCATCATCGTCATCCACAACAACACCATTACAATCATCAAAATCATAATCATCATTACTTCTACAATTATTTGTATGTAAATGGAATGGTATTGTAGGTTTATTTGTTTGTTCATTCTCAATTTCAATATCATTCTTTTGTATATCTTTCAATGCAATCAATTCGTATTCAGAATATTTCATATTTTTCAATAATATTGGTATTAATTTATCGATATATGGTAATAATATATCTTTACAATTATTCAATTTAGTTATAGCTAACCAAAATTCACAAGCATTTAATGCTATTTCAAGATTTTCATGTTGTGTCTTTGTCAATAAATAAACGATAATATCGTGCAAATGTGGTAATAGACATTCTTCACGATTTTCAATATATAGAACAAATGTATGACATATATATTTCTCTATATCATAATCATCAGATTTACTATTACTACTATTATTAGCTAATTGTATAACGTAACGTAGATATTTTGTTAAATCTAATGATTGTTTCATAATCTTATAATAATCCTGTAAGAATTGATTGATTAATTTTATAATATTTTGTTTCTTATTGAATTTATCATCAATTAAATAATCAATAAATTTCGTAAAGATATTTGTTGTAATTGAACAAATCTCATCTTCTGTCTTTTCTAAATTCATTAATTCTTCACATATATTAAATATTGTTGTTAATATAATATCACGATAATCATTTCGTATTGTTGTTTCATATTTTTCAATTAAATATGGTATTAAATCTGGCCAATTATTTAAATTATCTTTTGCTAAATTAACAATAACATTTGATATATTTGTACGTACATCTCTACATTGATCATTCAATAATAATACTAGACATAATTGACGTATACTTAAGATACAATCATTTGTTAATTTATTATAATGATTTAGTAGATTATTTTTCAATAATATTGCACTTAATGCACGTATATCTTCCGCATAATTTGTTTGTCCAATTATATATAAAAGATAATAGATGAAATCTTGATTAGATTCAAACTCTTTCAATTTTAATTGTACGTTCCTTTGTACATCACTATTTGGTATTAATGCATCTTGCAATAATTGTTTTATTAAAATTAATGTATTTTCAGACGGTGTCCACTGATTCCAATCCATTTCTTTTATGAAATTTTATAATAAGACTGAACAAAACCACTCCTAAAAATCGAACATTTTTAAGGTTAAGTTTCCATATATCATTAAATTGTATCCAAATTATAAGAACTGAATTGATAATTATTAAAATTAATTATAACTCACCCCTTTTTCGGTCTTTAGTTGTTAATTTTATTTATTTATTTTTACATTTGACAATTGCTAACTGTCATCAATACAACATTGTTAAGCGAATCATCTCTTCAATCTAGACAGCTTTGGAAAATTTATATCTACACTTGTTTCATTAAATAATTATCCAACAACTTGATGATTTATTTGTTTGGTTTATTGTTTAATTTAAAAAATTGTTTTGAGGAAAAATTCGAAAATCGAATGTTAGTAAAACAGGAAAACGTAATAAAACAAAACAGAAATATGTTCGATAGAGGGCGCTAGAGTAGCTATTTCATAATCTAAAGTCTGGTTCACACTAGTCTGATAATAATATTGTTATTATTATTATTCTATAAATATATTGATTAAATTATAATCGATAAATTTGGATATGATTTCTTTTTAAAATAACCTGTTGTATGCCTATATAAAAATTTATTTAAATAAAACACGAGAAATGAGACTATTTAAAATTACAAAATTATCTAAATTTATTTGTTTTTATTATCGGTATTGTTTTGTTTTTGGGTCGGTTTTATGTACGGATGTGGCTTTAAAAGTCTCTATTTCAAGAGATTTGTGTATAATTTTCCCCATTTTAAAATCTTTCACCCCAAAACTATAAGATTTTCTTATTAAATCTCAAAAAAGAACGATCTAGTTAATTTTCTAGTGCAACTTTATAATTGACCAGATTTCAAAGTATTTTTGAATAATCCGAAATATTTTTTTCAAAATTTTAGACAGGAATAAAAATGGGCACATTTATAATATCCGGTATAACAAATAATAATCAACCAAATATAAAGGTATATTAACAATAATCAACTGTAATACTAATCAATTGTTCCGTTACAATAATAAAATTCTATTTTCATAAATAACAATAATTTTAAATATAATTCAACTTCCGTTGAACATCAGCATAATAATCTAACAAAATCTAATCGTTTTCCGGTTTAAATAACTCGAAAACTGTTGTTAAAAAGCCATATTTTTCTAACTGAAATTAAAGCAATCAAATAAAGGAAGTAAACAAAAACAAATATAATAAAGATCATTCCTGACCTGTTTGAAGGGAATACTAAACTATTGATTAACACCTCTCCCTTTCAAACAATATTTGTATCACCCTAAAATACGTAAGATGAGAAGAAAACTTTACAAATATTTATGTTGGAAAATCTGAAACAGATATCCAGAAATTATAAGGAAATAAACCTTGGTATTTCTAAATAAAACTGTAATTGGGAAACTCGATTTTCTTTTACGCCTGTTTTCTTTGTATAATTTCCAAAAAGGAGAAAGTCGTAATAATAGCAACTTGCTTTTATTTTATGAAAACAAAAAGCTATTCAATTGAATCTTTTCAAGAAAAATAGCAGGATGTAAAGTTTTCTGTTTCATAGAATCTGCAATTTGTTATCAGTAAATTTAATAGTCTGTGTATTAACTGATAAACCATCAGCGATAATAGAGAATAGGATTGATAATATAAACAAAAACAATACAATTTCAAGAATAATTGCGGCTTTTTTTAAATTTACAAAAAAGAGACCTAAAAACTAATAACCGATAATTAAATATTGTCAGAAGATATTCTAATCGTTGATTAACTATTGGAAAACTAATAAAGATAATTTCGAATTGAATACGACTTTAATTGTTTACGATTTCCAATAAATGCTCAATCATATTGTGACACAATTTTACCGAATAACTCCCACATAATTACAATATTACCAAAAATAATTGTTGATATTTACAAATACAAGTTATTTATAACGAGTGACGTGCAAATTTGTCATAAATACACGGAAATCTCTGTAATGTGGACACTTTCGTCAATTTTTAAACGATCTAGATGTGGATTTTGCCTCGATTAGTTGCCCAATATCTACAAATAAAGAGGCATTTAAGCTACTTTGAAATAGCCCCACGAAGCTGTTTTAAATTTTTATCTGAATTATCAGTTTGTATTCAGCAAAAAGTCAAGCAATTGGTTGAAACCCAATCCATTTATATTTCCAAGAATGGATTGTAAGAATTCCCCAGGATAAACAGAAAAAAGTTACAAATGGATTATCCCATTTATTATCCGCGATTTGTTGTACTTTTTCAGGTTCTAGACCCCTAAAGTGGCCTTATTATAGAGGTATTCGTAAGAGCTTTTATTTATTGTTAACAAAACAGACATTAATTAAATATAGATAACACTGTTGTTGTTTCAGTTCAATTATTGATAATTGTATTTTCGTTATTATTGTAATTACAACGTTTATAATCGGATTTTAAATTAACAAACGTAAACAGATGCTAGTTTTTAGAAACAAATTAACCTCATATTTGATCAGTAATTTAATGACCAATTGAGCAGCCTTTTTAGATTAATTAGATTCATAATTAACAATTTTGACCTACACAATTATTTATAAATTTAAATAATAAAGTTACAATTGTTACAACATCGTAGGCATTTGTTGCGATTTGTTGCTCAATTGTTGTTTGATGAATGCAATTGGAATAGTTGGCGTTTGAGTAAACAAAACCAACAATAACAAACGAATTGAACGAAACGTCAATTTAATTTAAATACAATTCGAATTAGATCAACATTAATTGACTTACTTTTGTGTTAAATATTGCGTTGTCCAATCTATAACAGCACCAATAACTTCCAAATTGATCAATTTATAACTGCCCAATTTAACAGGTAGTTGGTCTTGGGGGTTGACTGTTTTAGCGAAATTCTCAAAGAATTCACGATAATAAATCAGGTGATCATCGACGTTGGCCATTATTTCTTCAACTTGAAAATTAAATTAAAACCGATCACAGATTATTCTTATTACACCATTATTGTATTTCAACTCTATTATTTACACAAACACAATTGTCGTTGTTTACACTGGCTACTTGATGTGATATGTATATTTGTACTATTAATTGTAATGAGCGATGTTGTTTTGTTTTAATACTGTATCTTTTTTTGTATTGTGTGGATTTTTTTTCAATTACGAAAAATCAGGAAATTTACCGTGACTCATTACGCCTAACCCAACTCGACTTGAATCAAACCTCAAAAAAATTTTCCAAGTTTCATACCACCAACTTTACAACGAAAATCCCCACAATATCAACGACGTCACAAATGTAAACAAGCACACATCAATGAGGTGGTGAGTGCGCATCCGGTCAATGCCGTGTCCACGTATGGGGGCAGACATGTTGCATTGTGGAGACGCACAATTGGCAAACTGGTGGTTTGCATCTAAACTAAAAGTACTGCTGGTTGTATAAAATTGGGCGTAAAAATTGGCACAAAATCTCGGTTTCAGGAATTGCAGCCTTGTCTAAAACTAGCGTTTTTTGACCAATTTCCAAATGAGCTACGAGGTTCAAATTTTGATGAGAGCATCTCCAAGGACCCTCTTAAATGCTTGTATTTTTCAAATCGTTCATCAAATTACACGTATTTAATTAGAGATGGCAACATTTAATTGAAACACGCGGTGTGTTGCATGTTGATAAATTAGCATCATTTTATAGATGCCAATTTAGACCCTATTAATCTACTTTGGGACTTTTAGTTAATCATTCCGTGTTTTACAATACTATAATTTTTGCGGTTATTTTTCATTCAATTCTCAAGCCTTGGTCGACCAAGACTTGAGAAAAGGAGGTCCCTATTGAACGACACTCAAGTCAGACAGAGTGAGGACCAACTGTCTACATTTCCCCATACGAGGACCAAATTGGTCCAAGTATAGGGGATGCGCATTCTAGTACCTCATTGGCACACATCCATACACAACAACGAACTATATTGTTTAATAATGCACACTTTGACTATAATTTACATGATTATACAGTAATTTGTTGCATCTGTGGTCGCTGGTATTTCACCACGCTCTTCTTTCGATTTTAAATTCAAATAGCTGTATTCGTATTCTTTCAACAGATGCTGCGGCAATGGAGCATCCCAATTTGCCGGTGGCGATTTTCTACGTTGCCAAACTGTATTATTGTAATGATTACCAAGACGTTCACGACGACGTGACTTCTCGCTCTCTATTGATTCTATTGTGTTTTACAATACTAGATTTTTTGCGGTTTTGTTCAATTTTGCAAGTGTCGAGGAAAAATTAGTTGGACCTGGAAATTTGGTA